>OX401411.1:21672507-21910007 GCA_947846245.1 Cerastoderma edule
TGGTACTTTCGGTTTCGATTCTAAATTCTCGACACACAACATGAATCATTTTCCTTTTCAGAGTTATTGTTCGTGTCTCACATTATAGGTCACTGTGGGAGCGTAGCGGAACTTCACCCTGGTAGAGATTGAAGATAAACCGATCTCTTCATCAGACCGCTCCCGCTATGCTTCCATAATCTTTTATATTGTGAGGTACGAACGACAACCCCGCAAAGGAGGTTTCTGGAAAAATAAAAACAAATTACATTGTCATGACTGACAATGCTGACGAAATAGTCAGAGTAATGCATGAATTTGATTCATCGTTCATTTTCAAATCAAGGCATGTAGAATCAAATCATAGAGAAATAGAGAACCTACTGGGGGCGTCTCGGCTATTTGGTTTTGGTCACATGACTGTATCCATTGTCACGTGATTTCTATGAAGGCAGTGGTACTGTACTGAAGTGTAGCAATGGGAAGTAAAAATTAGTACCAATGTTATGTTAAGGGGTAACTCGGATGATCGAAGCTGTTAACTGCGTGACAGCTTGGAGGCGCCCTGCGATAAAAACGCGTCAGCATTCCCCCTCTGTGTGTGAGGGGTCCAATCGGCGACGAGAAAAAATATGGGCACCAATCAGAAAGAAGGTGGGATTAACCATTAAGATTGCTTATTGCTTCGATTTCCGGTAATTTACAGAAAAAAAATGAACGATCGTTAACATTTGATTGACGGGAAATATGAATTCGTTTTAAACAATAGCAGAGTCATTTGATGAAATTCGTTGTCGAAGGGAAAGACACTTAAGTTTCAATTTTGATAAAACATCTCTTACTGTTCGGACAGTTTGTCAACTCTATATCACGATGCTAAAAATGAAAACAACATCAACGCCTCCCTGATAAAACTGATTAACCCTTTCCCAAACAATAACGACATTTGACCACTTTGTTGCAGACGACTCTGGAAGACATTGTGGAAAAAGGCGAAATTGCTCATAATGAACAATTCTTCATTTTTCCCGCAATGTTTTCTGCCCTATTAGAAGATTGTTTTTCAATTTCATCACTTTTTAAAATGTCGTCTGCGAACTTTTTCAATTTGGGACAGTCAAAATTTGGTGTTTGGGAAAGGGTTAAAACTTATACATGACAAAAATACATTGATCAGCAGAAGAGCTCATGATGTTAAAGAGCTTATTCAAATACATAGATAAAAAGATATAGATTGATAATTTATTATGGTAAAAAGGCTCTATGCCGAAAAGTACAGGCATATATCATTTAAATTACAAAAACAAGTCAATGGCAAGGTAGGCCAAATATAACGTATTCTTAGTCGTTCATTGCTAAGAAAGTAGAAAATATTTGAAGCTTTCCTGTTGTGAGATACATTATTTCATCTCATATAAGATAAAGATTTGTTTACAGTGTACAGTTATCAAAGAAAAGATGTACCAACAAAAACAACCATGTATATACACGTAAACATGTGAACAACATATTAACAAGGAAGACTTCCCGTTGTAAAGAACCCCAATATAAGAAAAAATGTTATCTACACTTTATTCTTTGTTGTTTGTTTGGGATTTAACGTTGATTTCAACTGTTTATTAGAATATACACTGTAAAACATCATACTATCATCTTCGTGAATAAGTTAGTTGCAGATTGGTGTAATGTATTGATCCAGATCACATTTAGACAAGCGACATTTACCTCCTGGTTTGGCGCTAGTCTAAATTGATCCCGAGTCACATTTCAGTAGTTTAAAATGAGATAAAATCTTGCAAGATCTAAATATAAAAGAATTGGTTTCGTGGTTGAAAAATTCCACATTGTATAATTGCACACATATGATAAGAAAAGAAGAGAAAACATACAATATTTGGATGTTTAACGACGTATCAACAATTTTCATTATCAAAATAACATACTAAATCAACATACCATCACAATAAATGGATGTTCTAGAAAAGAATTTGCTGTACTCTAATTACTCTAATTAACATATAAATTTAGTAAAGTAAAGGTCAATTCCTAAGAAGACATGCGTTATAAATAAATTTAGATAAGTTGTTCAAAGTTTTACTAGATGCAGACGACATAAGATTTGTAAATTTGTATATACTTGGCCATGTATAATAATACTTTTTAATATATTTTGTTCTTAGAGAGGTATACCTTTGGCAAATAAGTAAGAAATGATATTCGGTTTCTACTTGGCCAATATTGCATTGTTTACATATTTTTTCTTTTTTTTGGATATTATTATGTCGTCCTTGTTCAATTTCGAGTGCATGTGAGGATGCTCGAAATTGTGTAAGGGCATTTCTGAATTTTGATTCTTTTATAGAATCAAGAAATTGTTCGAATTGAAAAGAAAATTTAAACAAACAATAAGTTTCTAGACGACTTGAATTGATAATTGCTGAGTACCAGCTTTGATGAAAAATATCTAACACTCGCTGTTTAATTTGGTTAAAATAAATTGTAGCAGACGACTGATTTTCCCATATATAAGATAAACCGAGTGTATTTAAAGTAGATTTAACGATATAGGCCCAATTTTCTCCATTGTATGTAAGACCATTTTCTGCATCTGTCTTGAGCATTTTGTAGGTTTTAAAAAGTATTGATTCTCTGTTAAGAGAAATTAGTTTTATCCAATACTTTATCATTATAAGTTTTCTGTGGATATGCATTGGTATGCGACCTAATTCACCATAAAGGACATTCAAATTAGTATGTTTTTTAACACAATGTACTATTATTGGCAGATAATGGGTTTTGTGCCTCCAGATGGTGTTTTACAGGGTCAATCATTTTGAAGCACCCTGTACCTTGCAATATAACACAGCTCTGGAAACTGGTAAACAATTTGGAACCACCCTGTAGGTTGTATAACTAGGTTTAGAGATTAATTATTGTTTTAGTTTATAATAGATGATTAGATTAATTATCTTGCCTGCAACAAACATTACAGAGAATTGTATTTTTGTTTTTTGATAAAATAAAATAAAGATAAGATAAGTTGGGTCTGAATTGGAAGCTAATTGAGTATTTCTTGTTTTTGCTAAGCGTGGGTTAGAGATTAATCCTGAATATCTGCTTAATGAATGCTGCAACAGTTTGTTTTTAAGAATTTTATTTGATGCAATTTAACGAATATTGAGCTCTGTTGCGACTACTATTTATCTGATTGTTATCACCAATTTGTTTACTGTCGAGTTATATACAACGTGTAACTAGCGGATTCTCAAGAGGCGTGTAATCCAGCGTGAACAAAGTGAGTGCTTGTTTGTTTACACATCGGACATTTAAAGATGGCGTCTCAATTTAATGTCGGCGTAGTTGGACACTCGTACATAAGAAGATTAGGTCAATTTGTTGGTGAAAATCAGTGCTACGATAATTTGTGTTTAGATAAGTTGACATTTAAGATTTACTTTAAAGGACGAGGAGGTTTAACGGTTCGTGGCCTCGCTGCCTCGAAACATCTATCGGAATTCCCACACAGCCTGGACTTGTGCTTCGTGCAAATCGGGGGAAACGATGTCGGTTCGCGTGATGCTTATGACATTGCACGAGATATAGTGGCTTATGCCTGTTATCTGAAGGACGGCTGTGGAGTTCGCTATGTTGTGATAGGACAGTTGTTACGAAGAAGACCTCGAAACTCTACCCCAGGATTCAACGAGGAGGTGATGAAGATAAACAGGCACCTTGTCAATCTGACTTCTCAACTATCTGATGTTCGTTTTTGGAAACACAGGGGATTTTGGGGAGATCTGTCATTCCTGGGACGTGATGGGGTCCACTTAGATGTGAGGCAGCGAGGATCAGCACCGTCGCCTATGGTTAAATACATGAAGAGCATAAAATATGCTATCTACAATGTTTTTAAAGGCCAGTAATTTTATTCACTCACTGTCAATTTGTACAAGCATATATCTGTATGTCTGCTATGCTTCCGACTGCAAAGTTGAATGTCAAATAATCTTTTAGGCAGATATTTGTTATTATTGTCTAAAAGGATTTGAGATTTTCAATGATGAGCATATTTACTGGTACGAATTTATAAGAAATTTGATGGTGTGATAGGGCTGCCACTATGAGAGGCATTTATGTAAAGCCAGCTATTTAACCGATCACAATGTTAAATCTTTAGTAGATATGTCGTCTGCTATTTGGAATATTGTACAAATTTAAAGATACTGCCAATGAGGTGATTTATGTTGTTGTCGGCAGCCATAATGAATGGTTTTGATGTTTGCTGAAAGGGCTGTCACTATGAGTGGCATTTATGTAATGCCCACCATTCACCTGTTCACTATGTTGAACTTTTTATGAAAGTTGTCTGCCATCCAGAATTATTTAAAGATATTGCCAATGAGGTGTTTATGTTGTTGTCGGCAGCCATAAGGAATGGTTTTGATGTTTGCTGACTGATTTATATGTAAGTTCAATGATAGTCGATAAATGATATGTAATTAACGATCACAATCGAAAACATTTAAATGGTTCTAGATGGGTAAATGGACATCTATTGCTGCTATTGGTTATTCAAGTTGCTTTATATAACATTTCTGATGTTGATGTTTTTATGTCAATGTTGAATATTACTGCTGCTTATAATCAACTTTTATGATGAACAATTACTAAAATTAATGTTTGGATGTTGTTTACCGATAAATTTGACTTGTGAGTTAATTTATGCTATTTTATGAAATCCATTTGTGGAGAAGACTTATATTAAGCTCTAGTGCATATTATGAGTATATGCTATTACCATACTAATCTGAGATGCTTTGTCGAGATTCCTTGCATCGCCTTCATACCTTGGCAATGACTAGATTTATAATTTATAAATTATTAAATTTTAAGATTCATACAATTAACCGCTATATAATGCTAAGTAGGATGAGATATCTACTTCCAGTCTCAACCAACATGCCCAAGAGAAAATCATCAGACGATACTCCGTCTAGAAGAGGGAAAAGGTCTGCTAATGCGGTGCCAGATTCTGGGACAGAGTCAATCGATTACGATCAACTTGCTGCTGCCATCCTGCGCCAGCAGGCTCCGGCTCCGACCCCTGTTCCACCCGTTGGTGGTGGGAATCAGACTATATATCTAGAATCGGATGCTTCAACTTCGAATTCAATGGAGATAAACACTATTATTGGGTCTGTTTTGAACTCAGGTGAGAAAGAGTCTCAAAAAAATGAATTATATTTACTGGATGGGATTCCCCTGGGAGCTGCAATTCCCCAACGTATAAAGTCAAAAATTTGGGAAAATACATACATAGAAATGTCAACTTTGTTGCAGCGCCAGGAGGATCCCATATCGGTAAACATTGAATCTGGCTCGATAACTCTGAATTCGAATAAGAAAGCTAATCAATCTTTAACTATCTCTCAATGGACAGATGCCTTCCTTATATACATGTCCATTTACATTGAGAAATTTCCAGAGCAAGCTCCTCACTTACTTAAATACTGCTTTTTTGTAAGAGATCTTTATAAAGTTCTTGGAGAGCGAGCTTGGAGGCTTTACGATGAACATTTTCGTCAATTACGGGAAAATGCAAATCTTCCATGGCAAAAGCCTGTGGAAGAGTTGAGATTGAAGGCAGCTGCCACTGCATTTCGGACTCAAAGCTCGCCCTTTCGGAACCAAAACAAAATCAAATTTTGTTACACATTCAATAATGGAGAAAGATGTACAAGATCTCCATGTCCTTTCTCACACTTATGCCAAAGTTGTTCAAAGCCACACCCAAAAGCATCATGCAGGGTTAATAAACACAAGTCAGTCAATCATAACTCAAAATACCCCAGCCGCCCTGTTGCCAACACCAGTTCAGCTAAATAAACTTCACAGCTTTTTAGAAGGATATGACAAATCCAAGGTTGACTTCTTAGTTGATGGTTTTACATGGGGCTTTGACTTAGGGTGCAAAGATTATGATCCCAGATTTCGTGTTTCAAGGAATCACAAATCAGCTGTAGAAAACCCTACAGTCATACAGAACTATTTGGAAAAAGGTTTAAATATAAACAGGATTGCAGGACCTTTTGATAACCCACCGTTTACAAATTTTGTGGCTTCACCTTTAGGTCTTGTCCCGAAGGCAAATACGAACAAGTTCCGTATCATCCATGACCTCTCATTTCCAAAACATGAATCCATTAATGCGCACATTCCTCCAGAAAATTCTTCTGTTCATTATGATTCAATCGACCATGTTGTCTCTTTGGTGAATAAGTTCGGAAAGGGTTGCCTTATGGCAAAAACTGACATTGAGGACGCTTTCCGTATCATACCAATTAGGCCGTCTAACTATCATTTACTAGGTTTTACATGGGATGAAAAATTTTACTATGACAAATGTCTTCCAATGGGAGCAAGCAGTAGTTGCCAAATTTTTGAAGTCTTCAGTACTGCTCTTCAATGGGTTATGGAATCAACTTTTAATGTATCCGGCATGTCCCATATTTTAGATGATTTCTTTTTTGTTGGTCCACCTAATTCGAAGAAATGTGGGGAAGACTTGGCAAGGTTTCTTTTTGTATGCAAAACGATAGGGGTTCCAATTAAAATGCAAAAAACCGAACCGCCAAAGACAGTTATTACCATTTATGGAATAGAGGTTGATTCTCAGGCTATGGAATGTCGCCTTCCTTTAGAAAAAGTGGAAAAAATAAAGCGAAGATTGTCAGACTTTAAGGTACGCAAAAAAGTATGTCTCCAAGATTTACAATCCCTTATTGGTCTTCTTAATTTTGCTTGTTCAGTGGTTGTGCCAGGACGAGCCTTTTTACGCAGGTTGATTAATCTTACATGTGGGGTTAAGAATCCAAAACATTTTATTCGGCTTAATAATGAAGCAAGGGCAGACTTGAGTATGTGGTCCAATTTCATCAATGATTTTAATGGAAAGTCTGTATTTTTGGACCAACAATGGTCGTCTTCGGACCATTTTGACCTTTATACTGATGCATCAGGCTCTGTAGGCTTCGCTGCAGTCTTGGGATCTGAGTGGTTTGCCATGAAATGGCCCCCTTTAATGAAAGACTTACAAATCTGTATTAAAGAACTTTTCCCTATTGTGTTAGCTTTAGAAACATGGGCAAAATGTTTCTGTAATAAAAAAGTTCTGTTTCTATCTGACAATATGGCAGTAGTCTTGATTATCAATAAAAAATCCTCAAAAGATAAAACTTTAATGAAATTAATTCGCCGTCTTGTTTTGGTATCACTACAATATAACATTCACATTAGGGCAAAACATGTCCCAGGGAAACATAATATCCTGGCTGATAGATTATCACGTTTCAACTTTCAGGAAGCATTTTTGGTAGCTCCACAGTTGGACAGGCAACCAGTTCCCATTCCAGTGTGCAACTTAACCATCTGACCCCTATAGCTACAAACTTATTGCAAGCATCACTGTCTCAAGCTACCCGAAAAGCTTACAGCCATACTTGGAAATTGTTCATGCTGTGGTGTCCAGAAGAAACTTCTTTACCAATTAGTAAAATATCAATGGCTAACTTTATTGGTCATTTATTTGAACTCAAATACTCACCAAGTTCAATTTCATCAAGTGTGTCTGCAATATCTTATGTGCACAAATTGATCAATGTGCCTGACCCCACTCAATCATTTTTAGTTCAAAAATTAATCTCTGGTTGTCACAAGTTAGGTCATAGAGCAGATGCACGCTTGCCTATAACACATAACATCTTGAAGCGGATGATAGATGCATTAGGTCACACTGCAAATGCAGCAAAAAGGTCACTGCTGAGGGCATTGTTTTTGATAGCATTTCATGGATTTTTTCGCTTGGGAGAAATAGTGCCAAAGTCGCACACATACAACCATTGTGTACTCCAATTCTCTGATGTCCATTTTGACAAACCTTGTAATAATCCTTCACAGGTGCAATTGGTACTTAGACATTCAAAAACAACAACAAATCAGCCGTTTACAATCATTATTCAGGCGTCTCATAACCCAAAATATTGCCCAGTCAAAGCTTTAAAAAGTTATTTGGATACGTATCGACCAACTAAGGGTCCTTTATTCCAGTTTATGGATGGTTCCCCAACTACTTACAGTTATGTATCAAAAGAATTACATACTGTTATTTCTTTTCTTGGTTTGAACACAAAATTATACAAGGGCCATAGTTTCCGTATAGGTGCAGCAACACAAGCTGCACAAATGGGATTTTCTGAAAATGCAATTCAGCAAATGGGCAGATGGAAGTCTGATGCCCTTAAACGATACATAAGACTGGATGCATTTACAAAGTCTTTGGCAACACAATAATAGTCTTAATGCATAAGGTGTGGTGTTATTAATATGAATACTAAGATTTAAAAAAGAAAATGCTGTGTTGTTTGCTTTCAAAACTTTGTCATTTTAAGTCACTTTAGCTAATAGGTCAGATTATGTCTGCTATTGGCTGAATCTGACAATTTTTCTTATACTTAGTGGTAGAAATTAGTTTTATATTGTATTATTTTGACAAATGTACTGTTTCACTGTTAATGACATTTTATTTCAATTCCAATGTATGTTACATTAATGAATATTATGAACTTAATTTCAAGGTAGATGGTAGTGCAGATTATGTCTGCTATCAACTGCTTTAATCAGCTGTGTTTAAAAAAAAGGGGTCTGTCTTTCTCTACAATGGAGGAAAATTTGCTATAACAAAACAAATTTGTATATTCGATTACTGTAGGTCAGATTATGTCTGCTACAAATATCGTTTATATGAATAAAGTCTTTTCCTTATATTATGATGTCTTGTTGTAAATGGTTTAAAGAAGGATTTAATGTAAATACGCCTGTTCACATTTTCCCTCAGATGGCGGTAATCTCAGTTGGTTTTATGAACAAGCTGAGATTATATGGCATATGTTTTGTCCGCCACCTTATTTGCATATGAATTGGGAGCATAATTACTCTTTCATAATTGTTTTGTTATGTAAGACTAGTCTATGATGACAAATGTATGTAGTCTTTTACTCATTTAATACATGTTGGAAGAGTTATCATGAATGCTTATATCATATTGTTGACATGTCATATTATTAAAATGACATAATGTTTATTTCATGTTGATTGCATGTCATTTAGGATTTATGACATAATGTTTTATTTGATATTGTTTGAACGTCATTTTAATGAAATGATTAAAATGACATATTATCATCTAGTCATGTCTTCACTGTTTTACTTAAATCCTATAGATGCAAATAACTGAGTTAGGAAAAATTTGTGAACGAAAGCATACATACCATGTGGGAGGCATAATGTACTATTATTGGCAGATAATGGGTTTTGTGCCTCCAGATGGTGTTTTACAGGGTCAATCATTTTGAAGCACCCTGTACCTTGCAATATAACACAGCTCTGGAAACTGGTAAACAATTTGGAACCACCCTGTAGGTTGTATAACTAGGTTTAGAGATTAATTATTGTTTTAGTTTATAATAGATGATTAGATTAATTATCTTGCCTGCAACAAACATTACAGAGAATTGTATTTTTGTTTTTTGATAAAATAAAATAAAGATAAGATAAGTTGGGTCTGAATTGGAAGCTAATTGAGTATTTCTTGTTTTTGCTAAGCGTGGGTTAGAGATTAATCCTGAATATCTGCTTAATGAATGCTGCAACAGTTTGTTTTTAAGAATTTTATTTGATGCAACCCGCCACCTCCCCATGCTCCTCCTTGAGGTTTTCATGTGTTTTGGTGTTTTGATTACTTTTTTCTAGTGTTGTAAAGCACAGGTGTATGGCATATGTTTTGTCCGCCACCTTATTTGCATATGAATTGGGAGCATGTTACTCTTTCATAATTGTTTTGTTATGTAAGACTAGTCTATGATGACAAATGTATGTAGTCTTTTACTCATTTAATACATGTTGGAAGAGTTATCATGAATGCTTATATCATATTGTTGACATGTCATATTATTAAAATGACATAATGTTTATTTCATGTTGATTGCATGTCATTTAGGATTTATGACATAATGTTTTATTTGATATTGTTTGAACGTCATTTTAATGAAATGATTAAAATGACATATTATCATCTAGTCATGTCTTCACTGTTTTACTTAAATCCTATAGATGCAAATAACTGAGTTAGGAAAAATTTGTGAACGAAAGCATACATACCATGTGGGAGGCATAAAGTATCTTTCTACAAAATTTCGAGAAGATTGATTCAACATTAGGGCACGCATGGTGTCCCCACACATCCGCAGAATAATTAAGCGTAGGAAGAACAAGAGAATCAAAGAGGTCAACCTTTTGTGAGATTGGAAGATCTAGTTGATTGTAAATCGTAAATAAATTGTGTAACGAATACGAAGCATGCTGCGCTATGCGCTTTTGTGTTCTATTCCAGTTTCCATTTTTAAAGAGATGCACCCCTAGATATTTAAATGATTCTGTAATTTCTATTTTGGTGTTATATAAAAAGAAATCATAATGTGTCTTTCTTCCCTTTTCAAATATCATAATTTTTGTTTTCTTAGTATTCAACTTAAGATTCCAAATATTACAATATTGTTCGATATCCTTCAAAATAGATTGTAACGATAGAGGATCATGGGTAAATACAACAGCGTCGTCTGCAAACAAAAGGAGAAATATTTGTAGGTCATCAATTTCAAATATTCCATTGATATTAGTGTTGATATTACGTAAGATATCATTAAGAAAAAATAAACATAAAATGCTGCTTGCTGGGTCTCCTTGTTTCACCCCAATATTAGAAGAAATAATCTCTGATTTCATTGATTTATATCGAACAGAAGACTTAACGCTGTTATACATCGATTTAAGTGCATTAACAAATTTTGTACTAATGTTTTCATTCAATAACTTTTGCCATAATAATAATCTGTCTATGCTGTCAAACATTTTTTCCCAGTCTAGAAATGCAACATAAAGCTTCTTTTTACATGATAATGTTTTCATAATAATTGCATGTAATATATAGATACAATCGGTAGTAGACTTCTTTTTTTGAAAACCGAACTGGTTATCGATCAATTTATCATGCTTTTCAGCCCATTTGATAAGACGAGAAACAAGTAACTTAGAATATATTTTGGATAGAATGTTATTGAGTGTTATGCCACGGAAGTTTTTTGCTTCGTGTGTACCTCCTTTGAATATTGGTATGATAATACCTTCTTCCCAGCACTCGGGATATACCCCGGTGCTGAAAAGTAAATTGTAAAATGTAGTTAAAAAGGGGGAGTGTTTAAAAACTTCAGCTATCAGTTGGTCGGACCCAGGACTTTTTGAGTTGTTCTGGGCAAAAACTGCTTGTTTAATTTCGGAGGTTGAAAATTCAACGTCTAAATCAGCATCGTTAATAAATGTGTTGTTAGATGGATGGTTCCTGATGTCGTTATTGTTAGACTCAGGCAATGACGCGTACAAATTGTTAAAATGTGAGTGCATATCGTTTATAGTTAAGTTGTTCGGCTCGTTGTGCGATTGTTTGTATTGTGACTTAATAGTTTTCCAGAAATATTTTGGATTAGTTTTCGCAATATTTGAAACGCGTTTCCCCTCTAATTGTTTGTATATGCGTTGACATTTGCGTTTAATGTTACAATAATATTGTTTCTTATTCAAGTAAATTATTCTAGTTGCGTTTGTTTTATTTCTTAAATATACATTTCTTGCCTTGTTAAATTGCTTTCTAGCATCATAACATTCTTTATTGAACCATTTCTTACTAGTGTTTGGTTTACGGCTAGAGTTACCTTTCCTTTGTTTACCAAAAACACTGAATGCGTTTTCTTGCATGTATAACGTGAATGATTGTATAGTATTGTTGACAGTAGTAGTATGTATACTATCGGTCAGCTGATTTAAGCGCATGCTTTCGTTAAGTAAACATGAGCGGAACGTAGTAATTTTACTATCATCCCACTCTAAAAATAATTCGCCTGTATTGTTATGATCGTGTGACGTAACTTGGGGGCGTACCCTTTCAATAGTAAAATGCAATGCGTTATGATCAGATTATGCAGATAGTGACATACCTTCAAATGATGTAACGTACATAAAATCTTGGTTGTCTAATATAAGATAATCTACAACACTTATACCATTTAGGTTCAAAAAAGTATAATTTCCAATAGATTTATCATTGTGCAGACGACCATTCGCTATTAATAGATTAGTAGATTTACATAACTCAATAAGGCGTGTCCCGTGAGAATCAAGTACAGGGTCCTTGTTTACTCTTTTTGCTAAACAATAATACGGTTGTAAAATTGTATCATTATCTAAAAGAGGTAATAAGACTTGGCGTTTAATATTAAGACCAACAACCCGAAAGATGTACTATTCGATACTCCCCCTTTATTTCATGCCCGAAGCTGTTTATATAGCTTTCTTTTAGCTTTTTGAATCATTTGTTTAAAAGACATAGCTGTTATCTATGTCTCTGTTTTGTTTCCATTCGCGCTCGCCCAACCTGCAAATAATATACTTTGAAAAAGTTTCTAGATTTATATTTCAGATTAGACTCATACTGTCGATTTCAATAATTCAAGAAAATATCAGATATTTGAGAGCCCATTTTCCCAAAGTTTCCATAAAAAGTTTCTCTGATGCTTTGAGTGTTTTCTAGATTTTCGCAATAGAGTAACACATATCTTTACTCAATGAATGTATATATACGTATTTAATTGAAATCAACTGTTGCAATACTTTGGCAATTGACAAAAATCATATGAGGGAAAGTGCATCTCGGTTCTAATTTAAATAGATATGTTGTACCAAACGAAAAGGAGCCGATATTATATTCCCGCCAGAATTTACCTGTCATTTTAACTCCGTCACTTTCTACTGGTTCCCCGACAGGCACTACCTCCAAAAATCGATATCCGCTTGACGCGCTTTGCAATTCATGAATTGATATTTAAGACTTCACATTTTAAATAAATCTTACTGAAAAATTTAACGCAAATGCTGCATATAAAAAAGTCTTAATATGATTACTTAATCATAATATAATGCAAATTTTATGTCATACAAAACGCTTTAGCTTTATAGAAGCTTTCTGTATGACATATAATTTGCATTTGAAAGGCATCTATATTAAATTCGGTGAAATGTGATTTATTAAAATGGTTACTAATTTGAAAACTGCATGTCCTGCAAAAAGCTTCAATTTGACCTTTCGGCATGAGCTTAAACTTGCAATAATGTAGCCGCATGTGTTGAGTTACTTAACCCATTACTAAATGATAACGGCATTTGACAAGTTTGTTGCAGACAACTGGAAAACATTGAAGGAAAAGAAGAAATTGCTCTTAACGAGTAATTTCTCCTTTCATCACAATGTTTACTACCTAATCAGATTATTTTCCAATGTCGTTACGTTTTGAAATGTCATCTGCAAACTCTTTCAATTTTGGACAGTCGAAAATTTTGCGTTTGGTAAAGGGTTAAAGTTACTCTAAGATTCTAAATCGTCAGTATGTGTATTATATTCAGCCAAATAAAAGTATTACATTTTCTTTATAATTTGTTTTCTTCTTTTACTTTGTTCAATTGAGCTTTATTTATATAGCTATATATGAAGCAAAATAACTCTATAGACTGTGACACAGCAAACTTGGCCATAAGTAATTTCAATCAGGACTGATGACAGGATAATTCAAAATTATTAGTGCACAACAAACAACTCCTATTTTGTCATCATGGGCAGTTCATTTTCATTTTAACCCATGATAAGGTGAACAGGGACTGTTCCATTTGATATGGGTTATTTCTGTCGAACTGTCCAAATAATGCGCTCCACATGGATAAGTAAGGTCACCATTAAGATCTGGAATTTTGCCAATCTATCTGGCACTGGTATGAACCCTTTCAGGTAGTTTTTTAAAACTTCACGATATTAATCTAACCATTCAAAATAGATATGACGGATAACACAAAGCAATTTTGGCTTAGTCTAGAAGGTCATTAAGCACAATCCTGAATAGAACAAGCGACCAAAAGCAAACTGTTCGCTTTTCTTCAGACCAAGCTTTGCGACTGGTATGTACCTCAATGTATATGAAATCCACAACAATATAAGCTGCCACCAAATGCCGTTCCGAGATATGTGGTTTAGAATGGGCAAGTCTACAAAACCTATATATATAATCACATTGTTACTGTCACCATACATCTACATATTTGGTGTTCATTGAAAATTGAACAACTTCCTCAGTCTCCGAAGAAAGCGTTAAACAAAGCTTTAAGCCTTTTTTCTTCCTTTCTTTTGCGTTTTTCATCTTATATTTCAATGAAACCTATATATAGAATCATGCACACACATTGAAACTCACATGTGGCAGCCGTTATCGCAGGAGATATTTTTTGACGAAAGATAAAACTTGTATGTATAGATGTAAAACCTTTATCTTTTTTTTTTGAATTGTGATACAACAATCCTTTTATTCAGAGAAACATTACAGTGTCATTTGTAAAATACAAACTACGAAGATCATTTTATAATGTTAAAGCTTTGTATCAAAGAATACTAGTTTTGAATTAAGTTAAGCAAATAAGAGTAGATAAATGATTTTTGGTAGAGTGATATATCCCAATTTTAAGAAATCTTACCTTAATATAGTAAGAATCCTATTGAGACATCTCACTTCAATAAATCAAACTTGTATACATAGATGCGACAAGAAAACTTATTCGAAAGAAAACAAAAACAAAACGAAATATAATAAGTCATCTGTGATCACATGTATACAGTAGTATGCTTTCAGGTAGTTAAAAAGAACCATCAGTGTTTCAAAGGAGACTAGACCTGTGAAACAGTTGACTTTCACATCATTTCCTTGAAAGGCCTCCTCTGAGATCTTCCTAATCACTGAAACTGATTTCAGATACTCCATTTCAGTCCTGAGTGAAGTTAGTTCACTTAGCATGCCTAGCATGTGTCTACTGTCTAAGTCAGTTTGAGTGCCTTGTGTGGTTGTACTACAATCATTTTGTTGTATGTAGTAAAGAGGGTCGTAAATTTCATCTGTGTCCAGATCTAGCTTCCTTTTGGTCCTCTGCTGGATTCGGTTGTATCTGCCCAGTTGTGGGGAAACGAAATCAGGCCCTGGTGTCGTCACTGTCTGGCTTCCAAGACTAGGTACCCAGTCTGGGTTGTCTCTGTAATAGAGCTCTGCCTTTTTACCGGAGAAGAAAAAAATATATTTTAATTAATTTCACTTTAAATATCATTTCTTGCAAATATTAACTTTGTGCTAGGACAAACATAGACCAGAGTAGTGGAAAGGATTTATTAATATTAACATCCATAGTAATTAACTTGATGTACTTGATCTTTTTAATGCCAAGTACGTCCTTTAAAATAGAATATGTCAAAAGCAAACAGGATTTCTTGGTCACTTTGTGATGATTTTGTGTAAGTGACTAGTTAATTCTAATGTAAAAAATGTAATAACATACCAGTTATGCCAGGTTTTAATCTGCTCAGTTTCGCTGCTAATGGGCCTTGATTCTTAATGATTGCAGGTAATCTGAAGTATTGTAAGTCTTCCTCTCGGTCTGCTTTGTTGGAACAGTCATAAACTCCCCTTTATAACATCAAAATTGACAGGTTAATTAGTTATATACCGCGACTAGTCAATAGGCTTTGTGCGCTTTGTTTAGTGCAACCGGTGCGAGGGTAAAATAACCTAGCCTCCAGTAACTCGGATGATCCAAGCTGAAACTGCGTCACAGCTTGGAGGCGCCCTGCGATAAAAAACGCGTCAGCATTCCCCCTCTGTGTGTGAGGGGTCCAATCGGCGACGAGAAAAAATATGGGCACCAATCAGAAAGAAGGTAGGATTGACCAATAAGATTGCTTATTGCTTCCATTTCCGTCAATTTACAGAAAAAACATTTGTAGACATATGATTGACGGGAAAAAATGAATTCGTTTTAAACCAAAGCAGAGTCATTTGATGAAATCCATTGTCGAAGGAAAAGACACTTAAGTTTCAATTTTGATAAAATATCTCTTACATAAAATAGGGTCATCTGTAAAATATATTAAAACTTACCATTCATTCGGACTGTTTGTCAACTCTATATCACGATGCTAAAAATGAAACAACATCAACGCCTCCCTGATAAAACTGATTAACCCTTTCCCAAACAATAACGATACTTGACCACTTTGTTGCAGAAGACTCTGGAAAACATTGTGGGAAAAGGAGAAATTGCTCATGATGAGCAATTTCTCATTTTCCCGCAATTTTTTCTGCCCAATTAGAAGATTGTTTTTCAATTTCATCACTTTTTAAAATGTCGTCTACGAACTCTTTCAATTTGGGACAGTCGGAATTTGGTGTTTTGGAAAGGGTTTAAACAATGTCGTTGGTGTTGAAGGGATTTGCTTCGCCACACTTATTTCGAAATCAATCCTTTGTGGTTATTTGTGTTGGTAAAAAGATAGTCACCTCTTGTTCTATGTGCGCTAAATAACCGTGGATATGGGTGTAGGACAATTCCCCACTAGGACGATTCCCCACTAGGACAATTACCTACAGGACAATTACCCACTAGGACGATTACCCACTAGGACAATTGCCCACTGGGACAATTACCCATTATTTGATATAAAACATATATTCAAATTAATTATGTTTTTTATTTATAACGTAGATTTTGCGTTATTTACGTAATCTGTAATAATTAACAATGAAAGTAAGAGCGGAAAATTATCAAAATAGAGATTTTAAGCATTGTTCCTTTTTTGTCAGCAAAAATATATACTGATAAAAGAATTGTACAGAATGCATGTAACAATTTATTATCAATAGTATTGCAAAAGTCAAGTTAATATCAATGTCCAATTAATTGGACTGTTGATTCAAAATGTTAACATAATATGAAATACTTTACTTTGCAAATATTGAAGATTCTAATTAAAAGACTCTTTGTGGATTCTTATGATATTGATTTTTAAATGCTTACATATTTCAAGTAGATGGAATGTGGGGTCTAATGGGATAAAATATAAGGAAGCATAGGGATGATAAAACAATTAAAAATAAAATAAGAAATGAATAATTAAGATGTGAAAATCCATCACAGACTGAAAAACATGTACATTATTGATATATCAAATAAAGACCTCGTTAGCAAGGTGTAGCTAAAGGATGATTAAAGGTGTGGAGCAAAGCAATCGTTTATTCAATCCAAATCCAAAATTAAAAAGCTTACCAAAATATGAATTCATCAATAAATATGTTTCCAATTGCCTAAATCAATAAATGGGTACATAATTATTGATAGGATAATTGAATTGCAATTCATTCTTTTCTACATTTACATTATGCACAAATAATATGCTTAAATCCATGATAACTGGGTTTTTTTATAAGTTTTAATTCATTGCCTCAATAGTAAAGATTCATGAACATATCAAAAGATATATTTCATTGCTATTATTTATTAAAAGTTGGGAATTGTCTTCATTCTCATTACAAAAAGATTTGTGAATGGACAAATCTTTTGATCTTTTTTCAACCATGTGTTATTTGTTTGGCTATTGTAATATAAATATATTTTCATTTGTAAGTTGAAGATAATGGTTTGAAAATATATTTTATTACTTCTTTAATTCAGATTCTTGAAAAAAATGTTTTATGACGATTTCATTTTACCAGTGGGGAATTGTCCTATTTGACACAAAAATAGTTCTTTATTATACAACACTCAAACCATTAGAGATTTTTTTTATGGAAACTTTTGCCACAAAAGAAGCCTTTAGCCTATTATTTCTGATGGCCGATTCTATGGGAAAATAGGCTCTCAATTTGATATTTTCTTGATTATAGAAATCGGCGTTATGGGTCTAATCTGAATTATAAATCTAGAAACTATTTCAAAGTATATTATTTGCAGGTTGGGCGAGCGCGAATGGAAAACAGATATATAGATAACAGCTATGTCTTTTAAACAATTGATTCCTAAAGCAAAAAAAAAGCTATATAAACAACTTCGGGGCATGTTATAAAGGGGGAGTATCGAATAGTACATCTTTCGGGTTGTTGGTCTAAATATCAAACGCCTAGTTTTATTACACCAGACGGGAGCGACGCGCGTCACACACAGATACTAATCCAGACACCGCCGTACATCACACAACACGTGCCTTACCCTTTATCTTGTTATAGCAGCATAGTTTTGACCTCAAAGTATACGCATTTGACATAGATTTTTATTTTTTAAGTATATTAATATAATCAAATTTACAGATATAAGAGCAAGTTTCTTCTGAATAGCATTTATGTTTGCAGCGAAATGGTAATCGTCAAAACCAAATCCTTTTTGCCAATACAATATCGATGACTTTCTTGATATAGTAAAAGTTTGTATTTTACCTAATCGAATAGTTGGTATACGGACATTTGCCCCCCCGGACATTTGCCCCCCCGGACATTTGCCCCCTTTTTGGTATAGGGCGGACATTTGCCCCCTCGCTCTTATGAACAGGGCGGACATTTGCCCCCTCACTTTTTTTTAACTTGAAATTGAAATACTATTATAACTTGTCAATTTGGCTTAATTATGCCGATTGCACTTGGTCAATTATGATCATCCACCAGTGAAAAGGCGGTATACGTTCATAAGATGATTCGACGTTAATTTGGCTTAATTATGCCGATTGCACTTGGTCAATTATGATCATCCACCAGTGAAAAGGCGGTATACGTTCATAAGATGATTCGACGTTAATTTGGCTATTTTAAGTTAAATTGGTTCTCTTGTCTTTTTTGGTTTGTCTTGATTAACAAATCGGATAAGTGTGATTTTCTTTGATCGGTAATAAGATTAAAGAAGATTGAAGATGTAGGTAATACCTTAATTGATTTAAACCAGGTGGACGCCCCGTGCAGCATCCGTCTGCGATAAACATATTCATATTTGACCATTTTGAAAAATAAAAGTAAATGTTTATATTCAATAATAGTTTGTGTGTTTTATTGCAGTTTGAATTTTAGAATGGTAACGACCTTGACTTGGGAATAGAAGGGTAACTAAATGTTGAAATCTTAACAAAACTGATTACCTTTGGATTCAATATTTTTGAAAACTAAAATGATGGGCCTACGGGAAAGGGTATTGCCCAATGCTTTCATGCATGGAATGAGTCGGACAGACCGATTTTGATTATCACTAGATTGGTAAATGGGCTATTTTTTAATGGTGCATCAAAATCCACGGTTATTTAGCGCACATAAAAAGATGCGACTATCTTTTTACCAACACAAAGGATTGATTTCGAAATAAGTGTGGCGAAGCAAATCCCTTTAACACCAGCGACATTGTTTAAACCCTTTCCAAAACACTGAATTCCGACTGTCCCAAATTGAAAGAGTTCGTAGACGACATTTTAAAAAGTGATGAAATTGAAAAACAATCTTCTCATTGGGCAGAAAAAATTGCGGGAAAATGAGAAATTGCTCATCATGGGCAATTTCTCCTTTTCCCACAATGTTTTCCAGAGTCGTCTGCAACAAAGTGGTCAAGTATCGTTATTGTTTGGGAAATGGTTAATCAGTTTTATCAGGGAGGCGTTGATGTTGTTTCATTTTTAGCATCGTGATATAGAGTTGACAAACAGTCCGAATGAATGTTAAGTTTTAATATATATAGGGTACACATGACCCTATTTTATGTAAGAGATATTTTATCAAAATTGAAAGTTAAGTGTCTTTTCCTTCGATATATATTTGATATCATCAAATGACTCTGCTTTGGTTTAAAACAAATTCATTTTTTCCCGTCAATCATATGTCTACAAATGTTGGTGTTTTTGTTTTTTCTATAAATTACCAGAAATGGAAGCAATAAGCAATCTTATTGGTCAATCCTACCTTCTTTCTGATTAGTGCCCATATTTTTTCTCGTCGCCGATTGGACCCCTCACACACAGAGGGGGAATACTGACGCGTTTTTATCGCAGGGCATCTCCAAGCTGTCACGCAGTTTCAGCTTGGATCATCCGAGTTAGTTAGGCCAGGACTCCAGGCTAAACACAGAACTCCTGACAGTGACCTCCCTTTGTGATTGATGCAGGGGAGATTACTGTTGGGAGTTTGACTAAACAATGTCTTCACGTTAGGCAATCGTAACTACTCGGGTATTTCCGTGAGCTGAGAAATACACCACCATATAGGGTTACAATTTTTCGGGTAAATCGGCCTTGACATATTACACATTGTCTAAGCGTGCACGTAGAGTAGTCCAATGTGTATGGAAGTGCTGGACATCCTTTTAAATCATTTTGATCGGTTACTCATAGGAAACGGCGAAATTATAAGTTGTGACATATATAGTTGTTTCCTTAATCGAATTAAACCACTTTTTAGATTTCACCTTTAAAATCTATTATTGAAAACGAAAGTAAAGTGACACTAGTCTCGCGGGAAACAATATGGCAGCTTACCTATTACTTTGTTTTCCAATTTGTTTTACATCGATTGTGAAGGAGGCTTTATAGCCCATCGAGTCACTCTCGATGACTGCTTCCTGGAGAATACACCAGTAATCGCGCCGGTTTGAGGGCTAGCCCCGGCAATTCTCACCTCGCCTAACGGGGATTCGAACCCGGGACCCTCGGTACAGTAGCCCGGCGCTCTACCACTGTACCACTGTCGCCACGTTAGAGGCGTTTTCATCGGATAAACCCGATGTGTTCAGATTGCACGTAAGGTTTTGTTTCCGAACAAACCCGAGTCGTCTACGAATTTTGCCGAACTATATTTTATGTTCTAAATCAGTTTCATTGTAACTGGTTTTTGAAGATATGAGCACCATGAGACACTTGATCAGATAGAGGTCCAACATATCAGAAATAAGACACATACTTTAGAGTAACTAAGTCTAATCCGTTTCTTGCAAAGAAAACACATTTCCCCCACTCAGGTTTTTCGTCGGCGGTTTGCATGTCGGCATGCCATTTTTTGATAACCATAAAATGATTTACGCAGTGCTTTTTATAATGTATATGGTGGCATTATGTGCACCAGCATGCCATTTTTTTTCATTTCCGCTTAACAGGTTGGGTAATGCTTTATAGCACTTTATGCTTTATATGGTGGAATTATAAGCAACGGCATGCCATTTCTTTTTTCCACGTGACGACTAGTGTTGTCATTTAAAGCGTCAATTGACTTATGTGATAACATTCACGTAACTCTTTGTGTTAGGCTTTTTAAAAAGCATCACGTGACGTAAATAATGGCATTTTGTATGTCGGCATGCCATTTCTTTATTTCCACTTGTCGATTTGTGTTGTCATTTAAAGCGTCAATTGATTTATATGATATCATTCACGTGACTATTTATGTTAGCCTTAAGCCTCACGTGATGTGCATAATGACATTATGTACGTTGGTATGCCATTTTTCCCACGTGACGAAATGCTTAATGCTTTTTAAAAAGCCTCCCGTGACGTACATGATGGCAAAATATGTGCGTCAGTATGCCATTTTTGAATTTCTACGTCACGATTTGGTTAGGACTTGCGCCGATTTGAGGGCTAGTCCCGGAAACTTTCACCACGCCTAACGGGGATCAACGAACCCGGCACCCTCTGTACAAGACGCCGACACTTTACCTCTGAACCGCTAACGCTATTTAACGTCCAAAATACCTATCGGAGCCAAAACAATGGTAGGCCCAATCTTAGTATGGTACCCGTCGTACTATAATAAATAAATATTAAGGGGTTTTGCAGAGTTATCGTTCGTTTCTCACAGGAAGCGAAGCGGGGACCAGTCCGAATCATCCAGACGTCGATACTTCATTCTGTTTCAGCTTGAATCATCCGAGTTAAGCGGGAACCGATTAGGCTGGAGGCCTGGCCCATGCATACCCGCATGAGGTTCGGGGTATACGAACGGGCCAGGCCCTTTGGCTAGGAACCTAATATGAACTAAGGCATTGCCTCTAGACCGCTCTCTCAACTCAATGGCATGGGTTTTGTGAAAAACACTTGCATACTGAATATACGGTTCAATATCAATTCAGAGTACAACTTTGTGGAAATGTAAGAATTGGCTTACTTTGGGGAGCAAATACTCATTTTGTCACAAAGCTGTCATCCTTGTCACATTTAGGTAGGTCTCAGTAAAAGGATAAGTATTCTTGCAGACTATTAGTGAGCTTGTTTGATGGTAGATGTTCTATATGGGTATAAGTTTACTTGCTTGGGCTGTGTTTGAGGGCCTTTCATCAATAATGAGACATTCATCATGTAAGGACAAACTGCTCATGCAATGTCAGAACTACCAAACTACAATATTTGAATCACAAGTCTGTCTCTGCATGAAATCATAGAATTTTCTTCACAAAATCATGTGTTGTAGGTACTGCTTTAAATCATCATGAGAACAAACAACATGTCATTTGGTGATGAAGAAGGATCATTTTGGTTAATAGTATCAGACAATATCAAACAACATACTCATCTGCAGCCATTTGTATAAACAGTTTAACCCATGGTTAAATCGTACCATGGGTTAAATTCCTGGTTAAAACGCGGTAAGCGTTTGTATAAAACTCGCAGGTAACTTTAACCGCGAATTAACCCAGGTAAAAGTAACCAACCTCTAGGACCAAGGTAAGTTGTTTAACCAGAAAAGTTACCGCTTTAAATATGGCCGCCATCTTGAAAATTCGGCCCCGCTTCAAACGAATTTTTGACGAAATGACCGCCTACTGACCAGCTATGGGGAAACCAAATTACGCAGACCCTCCAGTTTTTCATAGAGAAGCTTACGAGACATGTGAGACCATTGTTTATTGTTTAAACCAACGAAATTAGATTGTCGAAAAAGTAACGAGACATGGCCCCTGTTTAGCATGTAGACATCAACAAAAAATCTTGTATAATGGTGCCTATTAAGCACCCCGCATTAACAGTAACAACTTCATTTGCGTTGTCTCTTAAGTTTAAAGTTCTCTACTTTCACTTTTGATAAAAGCTATTCGATTATCAATCCGGTACATTTTATTGCGTGGGATTATCCTCTACCTTTCGAGGACTTCCTGCTGAAAACGAAACAATAACAAACAAAAACATTTCCTCGTAACGCCGTTCATGTACAATCATGTGCAGGTAGGAAGTTGTAGTCCAGCTCTAATTTAGAAAAAAACACATATCAGTGTTTTATTACCATTAAAACCAGTTTCCCCATGGGATTTTGAGGAATCTCGAAATTCAAAGCACACCAAGAACACAACATTATGAGATCATGAAAAGTCATATTGTGTTTGTTTGAGATTGACATAGTGGCAGCGAATTTGAGTATTGTTGTGATTTATGGTTATTAACAGATATGGAGAAAGACCACAAGCTTAACTGCCCTTAAGGAAGAACCATCTCCATTCCGTATGTCAGTCAAGAAATCTGTTTGAAAACCCATATGCCTTCATTGATCTTAACCCAGACAGAGATGATAGGGATCTTAGTTACATACCATTTTGATAAAAGGAGAAATTGGTCTTGAAGGAAAGTCCTTTAAATAACATAGTTTCCTTTTGCTTTCAAAGATCCATTATGGCAGAGCTATCACTTTGACCAATCTTTAAACTTTTGTACATGTGTTATCTATGTCTCTGATGTTACCTGAGTTCTGTTCTAGGATCATATCAGAATACATCAATTATGAGAAATGCCCTTTCGACTATAAAATTGGGAATAAAATGTAACATTAAAGCAGCTCATGCTGAGCAATTTCACTTATTGTCACAATGGTTTCTTATGTATTCTGCTTCAAGTGCATTTAAAGGTAAAACAATGAAAGGAATGGTTTAATCCTATATCTGAGATCAAATACTTTTAAGTATTCCACTTTTGAAATAAGATATATATTTGCTTTTTTATGAATTGATGTTTATACTTTATATGGCAGACAATTTCCTCCAAAGCTCATATATAGTAGATCAAAGACATGGTCTTTACCTGTTTATTTTGTTTCATCACATGTTACATATGTTTAAGATAGATCACATGGCTGATGGAAAAAGGTTTCTTATTTTCAGACTGACAAACGTGTTATCTCTGGAGATAGTTGGTACACATGCAGACCCTTCCTTAATATCAAACGCTCAAATCCAGGTAAGACTGATTCTATGAATTTGGCATAAGTACTTGTGAAACTCAGATAAGCTGTAATATAACTGAAAAAATGTTGACACAGCAATAAACACTACACAATACTGTGCAGTTAAAACACTGAGAAAAAAACAGTAATCAACAATGTATTGATTATAATATTTATTATAGGTCATTTTATACAAAACATATCTTTCCACTGTATACATGAAACTAAATGACAGACTTTACAGAATTCCAAATCTAGATGATATCTCTTGAGGTATAGGTAAAAAAAGTCTCTAAAATGATAACACCTAAAATAAGATTATACTCCATGACTCCTGCTCACTCCTGCTTAACTAACAATAAAATATATGGCATGTTTTCATGATGATTTTTTAATTTTTATACTATGTTTGAAAGTTTTAAACTGACTTTTCAATGAACATGCTTCTTTTTTTTCAGATGCAGCACAGTATACAGTGTCCAGAAGCTTACAAAGACCTACATTTATCAAATTTGCTTGTACAATATAATTTATGATAAATTCTACAAAAAGGATTTGTGTTTAGCATGGTTTATTTATTTATAAGGACTTTACATTGTGTCAATATTTCTGAAATGTTGTGATGCCCAGTACACTTAAAGGAAGAAATTCCCCAAACATGAATGCCCATAAGGGTTGGACAAGATTGAACCCTCCACATTCTTCTTGTCAGTCAGAAGATTATCTCATGAAGATCCAAATGCAGTCACCAGGGATTTGAGCCCATGCAGAGAAGGGTCATGCAATTTCAAGTTTGTTACTCTTAAGCCACAGAGGCCCCTAGCATGCATTACATTCCCTCTGTTTAACACACAATGTAGACTGGAAGGAAAAATGATATTGAATTATGTTGTCTACAAATATTTCATGAATGGATATTGAAATAACTTGGAAATGTTGTCCACTTTAATACACTCTTAGAATAGTTTTCCATGTCTACTCTAGTTTCTGCTGTCCTGGAATACCTGCTTTCTGCAAAATCAAAAATATAAGTAGATAATAGAGTACATTTGACATGTTTAGAGGGAGTGATACAAACAACATGGTTAAATACCAACTGACCTCATATATAAGGAGGAATACCAGTATTTCTTTTGACTTAATGAAGCTCAGGCCCAATTAAGAAATGATCTTTGTAATGGAACTGTTTAATATGATATGAAGCAAAGAGACCTTCCAAAGACACAAAAACATTTCATCATAGAAACCATTGTCAGTCACAGAAATAGTTAGATATCTTTAGAAATACATGTACATGTATGTTTGTTCTCATATTTGGGTATCTCCCACAATCTTTAAATGTGACAAAAAAGAACAATAATTGATCATGATGAGCATTTATCACTTTGTTAAAAGGGCTATTTCCTGAAGATTTGTTTTACCCTTTTTTAATTGGGAAAAGAGTTGTAGTAAAGGCATTATGAAGAATAATGGTATTTAGATGATCAAAATACATTTACTGTACATGAGATTGACAGAGGGACATGTGTTTTGAGTCGACATTCATGTATGGTCTGTTTCAGTTACTGAAAAGCTGAAACTTTATAAAAACAACTTCTGAAAAATGTAAAACATAAATTGTTTGAGAATGCTTTCATTTACTACTTTATACTATATATGCTAACCTCCTTTGTCACAACTGCAGCAGAAAAATATAGAAGATAGTGTAACAAATTAAGAAATTTATTTCCATGAGCTATAATGGTGTTCACTTTTGTTCCAATAGTTTCAATGCAACATCTCTGTCGCATCACTAATGAAATGCAGAACTTATACTCTTTAATTGCCTTATAAAATCCTGTTTTAGTTTGAACCATTCATAAACTCCCTAATGGAGTAATAGGATGTACATTGAAACGCACGGTTTGCCACAGCTGTGTCAACATTGTTTTATTACCCCTTCTTGGGATGCAATGATACCAGGCTAGGACTCTGAAGTGTTTTGTAAAAGGATATTCGTACAAAACCAGTGGGCTTGAACCCAGAACCCTTGGGTAACGAGTCCATCACCTTGTCCACTTACACAGGTCCCCCTGTGGCTCATGATGTCATAATGTTTTGAACACATATATACTGTAACCAAGGACAATGTGTCACATTTAAAATCCACGTTTCGTACTTAGTATATCATTTGACATACATTGTACATGTATAAACGTGAACAGGCGATCGTTTGTTGAGGGAAGTGTGGCGTGCGTGGAAAGACAAATTACTTTATACCTCAATTGTTAGATAGCTTTTACAGTGATGATTTGGAGCTAAGCTACCTTACGTAGCTAATACACTAATTCCTTATAGTTTTCTGTTGTAATCTTCTCTTCCCCAGTCACTATTTGACGACGAGCATGTTTTGACAATTGTTAATTCATCTCTAGGGCTGTTGTCGATAACGTAATAAGTACAGTTGTGTACCTACTCGAAGTGTTATTTAGGCAAACCATAATGAACACTAACTCGAATGATCTAAGCTGTAACTGTGTTTTTTTTTCTTTATATGGGTTTTACATCACATCAACATTATTTCAGTTATGTAGCGATGCCCGACTCTTAATGATGGAGGAAGACCCCATACTCAACTGCCCACAAGGGCTGGTCAAGGCGGGTAGAACCATCGGCATTCCGTAAGTCAGTCGGGAGACTGCCTCTCATGAAAATCCGTCAGTCGGGAGACTGCCTCTCATGAAAATCCATATCCCTCATCAGGATTTGAACCCACGCCGAGAGGGGCCATGTGATGTAACTGTGTTGCGGAGAATGAAATATCTACGTCTGGATCATTCAGACTAAATAAACAATCAATATTTACCTTTCACCTGACAGCTTTGCGGGAAAATGACGTCACGATTGTGTTGCATTTTGGGATTTTTGGTAACTTTAACCGTGGGTTA
This sequence comes from Cerastoderma edule, assembly GCA_947846245.1. NCBI lineage: Eukaryota > Metazoa > Mollusca > Bivalvia > Cardiida > Cardiidae > Cerastoderma > Cerastoderma edule. The sequence continues at coordinate 21,699,605 of OX401411.1, forward strand.
AAACATACCATTTCTGGTAAGGTTACCGTTGAGTAAAACGCGTTTATACAAACGATTTAACCGTCGTGGTTACCTAACCGCGAATTTAACCGTCGGTTAATTTTAACCGAGGGTATGTTTTACCATCGTTTATACAAATGGCTGCTGCTTGTACATTCTTAGGGACTTACTAAATCATATAGAAAGCCAATCAGGTCTTTGCTTGAATTTTTCATTACTGTTCAATTGAGATAAGGAAATACCACATAAATTGCTTTGCAGATCTCCAAAAGATCATTCAAAAACAACAAATAGCTTTGTTGTAGCCAATTGGTTTTTTGTTGAACTTTAAAATAAAAGTAAAAGATTCCATAAATGTCTATTAGTATTTTATTTACCTTTTTTACACATAAAACACTGCTTTTTTATATGTGTTTATATATCAAAGAACTTAAAAAACAAAATATGCAATAAATGATATGCAATAAACTATTAATAAAATGTAGTTAAAAGACATACGTGAAAATCAGCAGACAGTATTTGTTCATGTATTCAAATTCTTTGCTCTAACACATTGATAGATAATTTTATCTAATGAAATCACTGCTTGATCTTGGGACATTATTTTCATTCTTGATGCCATCAGTTCCCTTGTCTTCATAGTTTAAAAAAAACTCCTGAAAGTTGGAAGAATATGGCAGAAATATGTATGATCAGCTTTAGATTTTCCAAAAAAAATAATCAACAAATATTCTATGACATACATCCTTAAGACTTTTATCCAATTTTTCCAAAATATTGTTTCAAATTTAAAGCAATATCAGATATAATTAAAATTTTCTTTAACCAATGAAAAGAAGGATTGTGACAAGGCAAATGTGCTCTCTGAGCCAATTTCCCTTTGCCATAATTGGTTAAAAAATTATGTTGAAAGTTAAGGGGTTTACCATGGAAACTGAAGGAAAAGTAATAACTTTACATTGATGCATGCATAAAATTTAAATTCAACTCTGATCTTTGTTTCATTGAAAAATATCATACACAAGCAATTGTAAGAAAAGAATTTCAAGTTATGACTCAAGTTTCTGTCTTCCACTGGTCTGCTGTAGGCTTACTAAGCTGTCTAAATAGAGCATGGGCATGCTTTTTGTCTCATTAATCTGAATTTTTGAAGGCTTCTTGAAAAAGAGAAAAGAAAATGAGTACCATAAGACATATGTGACATTGTTATCATAATAGAATATTCCATAGTCCATCAGATTTTTTCTATATTATTGTCATTTGATGTTATCAGTACCAAATAACACTAAACTCTATCCTTGAAATAGTCTTTTGAGGAGAAAACTAAGTTTTAAAACAGTTCATGAGTAAAAACATATCTATAGATTTAATGGTATTCGGGCGTCCATGTAAATCTTCATCTGTTTTTTATTGTACCGATTCCGTGTGATCCTCCAGCATATTTTGATGTTGTTATCTTTACCTTACTCTACCAGTAAGTCATCCGCTTTGGCTGTTGAAAGAGAAAAATAAAAAGTATCAATCTTTTGGCAATACTTATGGTGGCATAGAGGTGACATGTATGCGATTTTATTTTTGTTTTTTCTGAGTTAGTAAGTCTAAATAACGAGATAATTAAGTCATTATTTCAACTTACTAACTCAAAAGAATGAGATAACTAAGTCGTTATTTCAAGTAAGTAAGTCGAAATAACGAGATAGTTAAGTCGTAATTTTGACTTACTCACTCGAAATAATGACATAATTAAGTCGTTATTTTGAGTTAGTAAGTCGAAATAACGAGATAGTAAAGTCATTATTCAGACTTACAAACTTCAAAATAGCGAGATAATTAAGTAGTTATTTCGACTCACTAACTCGAAATAACGAGATGGTTAATTCGATATAACAAGTTTGTTGACCAATCAGATGGTTCGTTGTATTCAGCAAATTCATGTGAAATGACGTACAGTGTGACGCAATGTTAACCACATTATACTTTAAGTTAAAGATTGAATGGATCTGATTGGTCAACTTACTTGTAATAATGAGTTAACTATCTCATTATTGCGAGTTAGTAAGTCGAAATAATGACTTAACTATCTCATTATTTCATGTTAGTAAGTCGAAATAAAAACTTAATCATCTCATTATTTTGAGTAAGTAAGTCGAAATAATGACTTAATTATCTCCTTATTTCAACTTAGTTAGTCAAAAATATGATTTTATTATCTTGTTATTTTGAGTTAGTAAGTCGAAATAATGACTTAACTATCTCGTTATTTTCGAGTTAATAAGTTGAAATAACGACTTAATTTTCTCGTTATTTCGACTTACCAAATCAGAAAAAAAATGCATACCTGTCACCTCTATGCCACCGTAAATTCTGGCTACACTTTAACTGACTGATTATTCTTAATTGGTAACATTTTGGAAATAATTCTATCCCTATGGTAGTCAATTGAAGCAGTTATCTGACAGGAAGAAAAAGAACTGATTGTTGATAAAAATCTATATTTCAACCTGTTTTGACTTATTTTGGTTTCATTCTCATGAAGATTTTCGAAAAAAGAAAGAAGAAAAGAAAAGGTCAATTACACATTTTGAGCAACAACAAATTCATCAACATTTATTGCTTTCAAAAGTTATCTTCTATGGTTATGAGGCTTATGTTTGTAAAGTTCAAAGGGGCATGAGAAAGACTATGTACTTACTTGTATTATAAAACAGAGTCAATGTTTATGCAGGTCTGCATCATCTTTTCTTTTGAATCTTGTTTGAAATTGTCATATTCCCAACCATCATGCAATCTGTGAAATGAAGAAGAATCAACTTAAGGATCAAACCTTTGGGCCAAAATTTTCAATTGCAAGAATAATTCAATGTTTGGAAATAATAGTATCACTTGAATCAAGTAAAAAATACTGTCAAGCGAATAAGGTGACATATATAACCAAATACTTTACAGGGTATTTCATTTTTTGAAAAGGAAATCCACGCTGTCATTGTTATTTAAACTATCGGCCCATAACGCTATTAAATTGTCAAGACGGTACCTTGTACTCAATTTAAAAGCTCCAACAATAACAAATAATCCATGTCAGCAACTGACGAGTTGACATCGTTGCTTTATTGGTCAGCATAATAGTGTATTCCATATACAACACGATGTGTACCTAATGCTTTCCTTACACACCGCGAAAATGACATAGACCGTCTACATAAACATTAGATTATGCCAAACTGCAGGGTGTAATCACCGAATCGATAGAAGGTGAACACTTATTTCACCGTGGAGTGTTGTGGGCAACACACACTTTCTAGCCTAGTACTGAAGGGAACATGTACTGTAATACTAAAAAATGAATGCTGTAGTTCTACTGAAAAGGGAGAAGTTTTTTTCAGATGGATGTTTGTTTAGAGGAAGCATCTTCGGCGAGGCGTGACGAGTGCTCGCCTTCTCGATTTTTCTATGACGAATTTTGGTGAAAATGGTCTATTTAGCTATACTGTTTTATAACTAAATGAAAGAGTACAAAAAGTTCTCTTACCTACAACCGGCGATACGTTGTCCTTTCAAGGAGTTGAAAACTGTGTCCAATTTAAAGTTTGAAGCGGTGGCGCCGATCCTGTTGTTCGTGTTTTGTTTTTCGATAGAATGGTTTATGGTTCATTCATGATTGGCGGAAATAAACTCAATGAGCGGCAATGAATTTATGTAAAACCAGTCCATTCCGTTTTTACTCGAAGACGATCCGAATGCAATCGGATGTGTCCGGCTTTACCGGACACATGCCGAATTAGACTTCGAGTGTTTCCGGAAACATCCGAAGCAAACCCGAGTTTTCTCCTATAGTTTTACCGGAAGCCACATGTTTTTTTGCTTATGGTATAACCGGTGTTTACATAACTTGTTACTCGTACGTATGTTACCGTTATCCGCTCTCCGAGCGCTGCGCGCTCTGAGAGAGCGGTATAAACATGTACTCGGGTAAAGATCGGGGTAGGGCCTAATACAATAACTTTTGATTGCAGGAAACGCGTTGATGACATCCCTATGATATCTGTTATGAAGGAAGACGGAGAATGGATATCCGAAGACAATCGGCGACTCTGGGTCTTCAAACAGCTTGAACGTCTGGGAAAATGCTACGACATACCCGTTAGGCTGACATCATACATCCCAGAGTGTAAAAAAACGGCGAACGAGAGCACCGAGTATGGGTATACAATCCAAGTTAGCGGAAATCCGGGAGGAACATGGCACTTGAAATAGTGATAATACTCTGCTTAAAAAATTGTCTTCAATCTCTTTACTAATAAGATGCTTAAACCCCGTGCTTTAGTTTCTTAGTGAGTGCTGAGCATTCGCGCCTGTCTGTCCTTCTTTGGGAAAGACGTTTAAAAAGAAAATTAGGAAGTTATTTCTCGCGCAGTTTTAAATGTGTTCCGACTCTAACTCCGCGCAAGAATACTTCCCTTCGCTACACTTCAGTACAGGACAGCTCCAAACTAAAATTAAAAAGGAGATCACTGTATAGGAGAATGATTCTGACCCTGATGTAACTCTCTGATGGCGAAGATCGTTGTTTGAAAATAAACCAGTTTCAACGGTCCGCAATTTCGGCGATTTTAAAGGCATTCTTTACCTTTTCTGTACATCTATGAGCAGGGTTGGGAAGCCAAAGAGTTAAATACATTGAATTTATAATGCGTATACAGTGAATGCTATATAGGCCTATACAATTCTAAGAGCATTGAATCAGTATTAAAATCCACTATTTACCGGTTGTATATATAATATGAACTAAGGCATTGCCTCTAGACCGCTCTCTCAACTCAATGGCATGGATTTTATGAGAAAAAAAATCTTACACATTAATGAATATGTGTTTCAATCTAAATTCAGAGTACAACTTTGCGGAAGTATAAGAATTGGCTCACTTTGGGGAGCAAATACTCATTTTGTAACAAAGCTGTCATCTTTGTCACATTTAGATAAGTCTCAGTAAACGATAAGTCTCCTTGCAGACTCCTGGTAAGCTTTTTTGATGGTGTATGTTTTATATGGGTGTAAGTTTAGCTTGCTTGGGCTATGTATGAGGGCCTTTCATCAATAATGAGACATTCATCATGTAAGGACAAACTGCTCATGCAATGTCAGAACCACCAAATTACAATATTTGAACCACAAGTCTGTCTCTGCATGAAATCATAGAATTTTCTTCACAAAATTATGTGTTGTAAGTACTGGTTTAACCCTTTCCAAAACAATAATGACATTTGACCACTTTGTTGCAAACGACTTTAGAAAACATTAAGGGAAATGGAGAAATTGTCTGTGACGAGCAATTTTTCCTTTACCCACAATGTTTTCTGGCCTATCAGAAGATTATTTTCCAATTTCATCACATTTTAAAATGTCATCTGCAAACTCATTCAATTTGGTACAGTCAAGAATTTGTTGTTTGGGAAAGGGTTAAATCATCATGAGAACCAACAACATGTCATTTGGTGATGAAGGGTCATTTGGGTTAATAGTATCAGACAATATTCAACAACATACTCATCTGCTTGTACAGTCTTAAGTAACTAAATAACATCATATAGAAAGCCAATCAGATCTTTGTTTGAATTTTTCTTTACTGTAGATAAGGAAATCCCAAATAAATTGCTTAGCAGATCTCCAAAGGATCATTCAAATACAACAAGTAGCTTTGTTGTAGCCAAATGGTTTTTGTTTAACTTTGAAATAAAAGAAAAAGATTCTATAATTTTTCATTAATATTTTATTAACCTTTGTTCACACATAGAACACTGCTTTTTTGTATGTATTTTTTATCTATTAAAGAACTTAAAAAGAGTACTGTATGCAATAAATGATTAATATAATTTAAGGGTGTTAACCAGAAGGCAGGGTTAGTCCATGTGTTCTAATTCCTTGCTTTAACAAATTGGTTGATATTTTCATTCACCACATCCCCAGTTCCCTGGCCTTCATCATTTGAATAGAAAATAATCCTTATAGTTGGAAAAATATGAGAGAAACATTTGTGATCAACTTTTTCAAATAAAAGATATTAAAAAATATTCTAAGATATACATCATTAAGACTTTTATCCAATTGTTTACAAAATGTTGTTTCAAATTTAAAGCAATAACAGATATTAATTAAAATTTCTTTATCAAATAAATAAAAGCAATTGTGGCAAGGAAAATTTTCTCTCTGAGCCTGTTTCCCTTTGTGATAATTGGTTTAAATTGTGTTGAGTATTAAAAGTTTTACCTTAAATACTAAAAGAGAAAGAATAAAAAAATAATTTAACATTGATGTATGCAAATTCAACTCTCATTTTTGGTTACTTCATACACATGCAATAGTTAGAAAAGAAATTGAAGTAATCACTCAAGTTACTGTCTTTCATTGGTCTGCTGCAGGCTTACTAAGCAGCTTTGACAAAGTATTGGTATTCCTTTTGTCTCATTTATTTGATTAAGTTGGGTTTTTGAAGGCTTTTTGAAAAAAAAGAAAAGAAAAGATGAGACACATGCGTCTTATCATTATAGAATATTCCATAGTCCATCACAATTTTTCTATATTATTGCCCTTTGATGTTGTCAGTACCAACTAACACTAAACACTATCCATTAAATATGATATATCATTGTGAATGTTATTTTTTTCTTCATAAAATAAGTCTTTTGAGGAGAAAGGTAAGCTTAAAAACTTTTCACAAATCAAACATATAGGTTTATGGTATGTCCATGTAAATCTTCATCTGTTTTTGATTATCGTCAAATCCATGTGATCCTCCACCACTGAATATTGTGTTGTTGTTACCCACTCCTTACTCTGCCAGGTAGTCATCAGATTTGGCTGTGAAAAGAGAAAAATAAAAAATATCAATCTTTTGTCAATACTGGCACATTAAACTGACTGATTATGCTTTTTTATATGGGTTTTACATCACATCAACATTATTTCAGTTATGTAGCGTTGCCCGACTCTTAATGATGGAGGAAGGCCCTATACTCAACTGCCCATAAGGGCTGGTCAAGGCGAATAGAGCCATCGGCATTCCATAAGTCAGTTGGGAGATATGAAAATCCATATTCCATTCAGGATTTGAACCCACGCGGAGAGGGGCCATGTGATTTCAAGTTCTGTTTTCTAACCATTAGGCCACGGAGGCCCCGACTGATCATTCTTAATTGGTAACATTGGAAATAATTATTTCCCCTTGTTAATCAAGTGAAGCAGTAATCTGACAGGAAATAAAGAACTGATTGATGAAAAAATCTATATTTCAGCCTGTCTTCATTCATTCTCATTCAAACCAAGGTTTTCAAAAAAATAAAAAAGGAAAAGTCAATTACAATTTGGGAGTAACACCAAATTAATCAACGTTTATGTATATATATATATTTTTTTAAAACAGAGTAATAAAAGGAGGACATGTCAAACTTGCTTGTTTCCTGAATAATGTGCTGCATATCATATTATGTAATTATGCTATTATCTAATCAGAGATGTTTGAATTAGAGAGAATAACCACTTTGACATTTGAGAGATTGCTCCTTTGTTATAATTGGATTTATATTAGAGTCATCAACTGACACAGGTCCCATATGGGTCCTCTCCATCAGTGCCGTACCTACATTTTTCAGTTCTGGAGCAGCTTTCCTGGATACCCAAGTACTAGGCTAGGGGATCTGAAGTGACTTGCCAAAGGCCATTCCCGCGAAACAAGAGGTCTTGGTGGGACTGGCCCCTGCCCCCCTCGAGTTCTGAGTCCACCACTTTCACCACTATCTTTTATGTTTATGACATTTATGTTTGTAAAGTTCAAAGGGATGTGAGAAAGAATATACATGTAGATCTACTTACTTGTACTACTATAAAACAGAGTCAATGTTCATACAGGTCTGCATCATCTTTTCTTTGGAAGCTTGTTTGAAATTGTCATATTTCCAACCATCATGCATTCTATAAAATAAAGAAAACACAACTAAGGCATCTATTACCCTAAACCTTTGGTCCAAAATTCTCACTTGCAAGAAAAATTCAATGTTTGGGAATTATATTATCACTGGAATCAAGTAAAATAAGATACTGCCAAACAAATTAGGTTCCATATATTACCAAATACTTTACAGGGTATTTCATTTTTGGGAAAGGAAATTCATGCTGGCATTGTTATCTATAATATAATCTAATGAGAGATGTTTGAATTAAAGAGAAAAACTGCTTTGACATTTGAGAGATTGCTTCTTTGTTATATTGCTTTCATAAGCTATCTTCTATGTTTATGACACTTATGTTTGAAAAGTTCAAAGTGGCCTGAGAAAGACTATGTTTATGCAGGTCTGCATCATCTCTTCTTTTGAAGCTTGTTTGAAATCGTCATATTCCCAACCATCACGCATTCTGTTAAATAAAGAAAAAACAACTAAGAGATCTATTTCCATAAACCCTTGGGCCAAAATTATCAATTGCAAGAATAATTCAATGTTTGGGAATAATACTATCACTTGAATCAAGTAAAATAAAATACTGTCAAACGAATAAGGTGACATATATAACCAAATACTTTACAGGGTATTTCATTTTTTGAAAAGGAAATTCACGCTGTCATTGTTATTTAAACTATCGGCCCATAACGCTATTAAATTGTCAAGAAGGTACCTTGTACTCAATTTAAAAGCTCCAACAATAACAAATAATCCATGTCAGCAACTGACGAGTTGACATCGTTGCTTTATTGGTCAGCATAATAGTGTATTCCATATACAACACGATGTGTACCTAATGCTTTCCTTACACACCGCGAAAATGACATAGACCGTCTACATAAACATTAGATTATGCCAAACTGCAGGGTGTAATCACCGAATCGATAGAAGGTGAACACTTATTTCACCGTGGAGTGTTGTGGGCGACACACACTTTCTAGCCTAGTACTGAAGGGAACATGTACTGTAATACTAAAAAATGAATGCTCCCACTCCATCATTAGTTTCTTTCTCCTCTGCATCTGCTAGCATGTCAAAATTCGTAAAAACAAACAACATGAAAACCGATTACGAAAAATGAACGCCGCTGGTACCCAGCTTTACGACTAGCTTTACTAGATTTTTCACCGGTCACACGGACAGGCAAGCTGCAGTGTTTTGCCGGTCCGCTCCAAAAACTGACGGTCTCGGACCGGCGGACGCGTGTTAATTTCTACCCCTGCTGTAGTTCTACTGAAAAGGGAGAAGTTTTTTTTCAGATGGATGTTTGTTTAGAGGAAGCATCTTCGGCGAGGCGTGACGAGGGCTCGCTTTCTCGATTTTTCTATGACGAATTTTGGTGAAAATGGTCTATTTAGATATACTGTTTTATGACGAAATGAAAGAATACAAAAAGTTCTCTTACCTACAACCGGCGATACGTTGTCCTTTCAATGAGTTGAAAACTGTGACCAATTTAAAGTTTGAAGCGGTGGCGCCGATCCTGTTGTTCGTGTTTTGTTTTTCGATAGAATGGTTTATGGTTCATTCATGATTGGCGGAAATAAACTCAATGAGCGGCAATGAATTTAGGTAAAACCAGTCCATTCCGTTTTTACTCGAAGACGATCCGAATGCAATCGGGATGTGTCCGGCTTTGCCGGACACATGCCGAATAAGACTTCGAGTGTTTCCGGCTTTGCCGGAAACACCCGAAGCAAACCCGAGTTTTCTCCTATAGTTTTACCGGAAGCCACATGTTTTTTTGCTTATGGTATAACCGGTGTTAACATAACTTGTTACTCGTACGTATGTTACCGTTATCCGCTCTCCGAGCGCTGCGCGCTCTGAGAGAGCGGTATTAAGATATAATGATACCTTCTGGATTAATTTTGAACGATAAAGCAATAGTTATATTTATCAGTGGTTTCTTATGGAACACAAACATATTTATACATGTACATGGAAGAGTGTGTTATTGGTTTATTAATATGATAATAGGCAAAGCCTAAACCGGGCGAAAGAGATTTGTTCTTTCAATTAATGAACAGTGCTATAATTCTGGATTTGTATAACATAATGTTCCCTTTGTATTGTATCAGTAATACTTGGCAAGGAAGCAGTGTCCTGTCAGGAGGCACTCCAATTTAAAAGAAATAGCCATTGTCAAGATACAAATCAGATATGTTTGATATATAACCTACGACGCCAACTACTGTATTTTACCACTGTGGATATATTATATGAGTTGCTTACCATTATGAATGGTGCATAGTCATTAGACAGAAGTATATTTGGTATTGAGCTTGAATAATTATGCATTTGATACTTCGGCTTGTATGATATTCTTTCGAAAGGCATTGCACCACGACCTTTTAAATTTCCAAACAAAGAGTAATGATATTCGTATGGGTTAAATGGCCAGTGTCTAGGGTAACTAGGATGATCCAAGCTGTAACTGTGGCGTAGTATGAAATATCTACGTCTGGATCATTCGGACTATGTCCAGCGAGGAATATTGGAAGGTTCTGGTGGGGAAATAACAGGAGCAGGGATTAATGTCGATTGATATAAAACTGGAACACTCTGTTGAAAATGGTGTTAAACCATAATCCAACAATAGCATCTAAGACTTATTAACATTTATGTATGGTTGGATGCTATCAATGGATACTCCATAACCACATTTTAGCTGTGATCCAGGTCCTACCAAAAACTATCTTTGGGAGGGGGGGGGGTCGGGGGTGGAACGCTTCTTCATGTTGAATTATTTTAATTTGACTAAACCACAGAGCAACGGTGTTTTTATGGGGTTTAGTGATGGGTGGCTTAGAAGGTTTATTTGCAGGGACTTATGAGGAAATAATAGGAAAAAACAGGGATATGTCTATTGACACAACTGAAGCATTCTGTTGAAAATGTTGTTAAACTATTATCAAACATAGCATCTAAGACTCATTATCATGTATGTGTGGTTGGTGGTTCTCGCTAGATACTCTCATGTTTTAGCTGTCCTACCCATATCAGTAATGCAATAAAAAACAGAAGACACTGTTTGTGCAATATGAAAACCACCAAACTAAAGAATTTGAATTCCAAAATCTCTCCATGCAAAATGAGGATTCAACACAAGACTTCAGTAAGTACTTCATATATGTGAAGCACTTACAGTATTTGTCTTGCACTGAAACCTTGATATGTAGAATTTACTCTTCACCAAATTGTATGTTGTAAGCATATGTTTTCTCTGAATCATTCTTAAAAATCTTTCACAACATATGATTTAGTGATGAGATAGAAATATTTGTATTACAAAGGAAATCCATCATTGTCAAAATTCTTTGAAATTATCTACAGCACCAAAAGTCCTTCTATAATAAGTTGAAACAAAAAAAAAGATAATTCTATTGTTAAACAATTGACAAATTTTATTTAAGGTAATTAGTAGTAATAACAAACACTTGTCTCAATAGAATATGTACAGATCTATACAAAAACTTGTTCAAATGATCAGCCATAGTGTTAGCCTATGTTTGGTTTAACCTTCTGCAAAATCCAATGCATGATTTACATTAAATAGTTTAAATAAAGAAAGTTATATAAGTTTTCATATTTTCCACATTTAAACATAACCTTTGCTTCAATGTTGTGCCAATAACCTGTTACTCCTTTTAACGAACTATTGATTAAAGTATTATTTCCAAAAATTTTGTTTTATCATCTTCAGGGTGTAATATCAATAATTGTTGAATATTTCACAATTTACAAAAAGGAGTCCAATTTGAGAACAAAGCACAGCACATAATTTTTGTAAATTACTTTAACTATTACATCTTCTTTTGAAAGTAAACAGGCAACATGCCATCATTTATCCATAAACCTTACTTCAAGCTTTATTTGTGACTGTTATCAATGAAAGCAATAGCAGACCACAAGAAAATTGCATGATTTAACTATGACATTTGATTTAAACTATAATGAGAAAAAGGATAACTGCTCATTTAGTCATTTGACTATATTCATGATTTTGTCAAAGTGTTTTTTAAAACCATTTTAAAAGGTAGAAAGAATTGAAGATATCTTTAACAGAGAATAATAAGAAGCCAATGTGATGCAAGGGAATCTTTCAAAACAATGTTTATATAAATTACAATATCTTTTACCCAATAATATTTAGAAATTATAATTGTTTATGCTTTATTTCTAGAAATGTCCAAATGATTTGAAAATGCAAAGCCCTCATTGTTTGAAATAGAAATTATTTGCAACCAAAAGTGTTTGTAATCAGAAAAAAGAGAGCATTTTTGTAAAGAATAAAATCATTGTGACAAAAGGGAAAACTTGCTGTAGAAATAATTTAGTTACAATGGTGGCTTTACTCAAATCTGTTATGCCCTGCTTGCTTCAAAAAGTGTTTACATAATTTAACAATTTACCAAACCCCAAATTTTTTACTGTCCCAAATTGAAAGTGTTTGCAGACATTTGAAATATAATCTTTTGATAGGGTAGAAAGTATTGTGGGAAAAGGAAAAAAAAGTGCTTGTCACGAGCAATTTCTCCTTTCCCCACAATGTTTTCGTAAGTCATCTTCAACAAAGTGGTTAAATTTTAGTTTTGTTTGGTAATGGGTTAACTGGTTTTACTCTGTCCCATAGGCTGGCCTCTTAACACAAGTTTGACATTTAAACTTTTAGAGAAAAAATACAGGGACAATTTTCATACACGTCTTCATCTGTTTTTGTCAGCACTTTCAGGTACAGTTCCTCCTCTGTCAGGCACACATATTTCTGTTTAAAAGAAATAATGGAAGAAACATAAGTTTAAAACAAAATCAATGTTAAAATGGTTCTTTCGTTGTCACTGTACCTCATATACAGCAGAAGTGTTTTGGTGTATAATATGTACATAAAACATGAATGTTGAATAGATATCATTTCAAAAGTAATGTAGTCTTTTTTGTATTTCCAAACTTTGTTTTGAATAGCTTTTAATGGCAACATGTTTGCCAAAATCTTGTTATAGAATTACTTATGCTGTCTTTGTTCGTTTAGTTGTAATCCTTATAGACTGAGCCATGTACATTAATGGAAAACAAATCTATTCCAGGCACTTGTTTGAAATTCATTAGTCATTATGCATCCTTTTACATCATTGTTTATTAAGATTTCTCATCAAATTATGAATGGAAGGAAGATAAAGTGATCTAGTTTAAAAATATTGCAGTGCAGTTTTTTCCTAGAAAAAACATGCTAAGAGGATGTATTGACATGTACACAAACTATAACCCATAAAATTTATGTTTGACATAGTGTTGAAAACAGTATAAAACACATGTAGTTCAGGTAAAACCTTCTTTCTAAAGTAAAAAGCTCTTCAAACCAAAATTTCCTTGTTTGTCTTATCTGTATTTGCAAGGTATTATTCATATCATAATTACTTATGAAAAAGATAAGTTGTACTTACATGTGCTAATAAAACAAAGAATCTTTCTTTATGCAGTACCACAACATTCATTTCTTTGGTTGCCGGTTCACATTTGACCTTCACACAGTCTGAACTATGGCCGATTCTGGAAAGCAGACAAATGAAATTTACTTCAAAGTCATTACTATGTTCCCCGACTATGTCTCCATTAATAATCGGTGAAAAGACATATTTTGGAAGTCATCAGGATAGGTAGATTCAAGAATCAAAGAGCAAAGAACGTATGAATAAAAAACAAACAGGCACATCGTCAATCCAAAAAGAAGAATCCAATACGGATCAAGATTACTCAGCCTTGAAATGATATCAATGTAAACAAACCTTTTTTCGTCTCTAAAATGTATGTCCATATTGCCCGTAGCTTTTAACACTGGAAAGTGTACTAAATACTACCTCGACACATAGATAGATGCAGTGACATAAAATCAATATTCGGAGTAAGACGGTGCTCGTAGTGTCCATCCTGTCTGTAAACATAGAATGACGGTCCAGACTCTCTTCGATTTATCTATCTCGCATTTGACAAAATATACTGTCAAAATATGCGTTCTTTATACGAAAATGAAAGTGTACAAAAAGTTATCTTACCTGACATCATCGTTTTCGATGTTCGTTCAACAAGGCGATTATTTCATTCGATTTAATATTTGAAGCGGTGATCGGAACGATGATGATTTGTAAAGAAAATGTCTTGTCACGTGATACACAAAAACGGAAAGTGCACGTTACAGTTTTTGGTGTAATCACCATGTCAACATGTGAAGAATTGACGGGTTTTAGGATGAGAGACGCCACCTTCACCAAATAAACAGAAAATGTTGAAATGCGGTCTAAATTTTACAAAACTGTTTATTGTTTAAGATGTTGTAAAAAATATTCGGAGGAAAATCCTTCTATTTTTTTGCTTGTTGACTTTGATTTTTCCACATCATTGCTAGTAAAAGAGCTGAATAAAGATAAATTTTCGGACAAGATGGCGCCATATGGGGCAGAAAAACGGTTTGCAACCAACATGGCCGAAAAAAGTCCTATAGGGATCTGAGTAATTCGGAAATCCTTGGTTTTGTAGGTACCTTCTTTCGTTTCGTACGTACGTGTAACATATAGGCGGTCTTCAGACCGTGCCTTCGGCACGGTCTTTCGCCCGTATGAATAAGGTTAATTTATATGTTCGTGATTTCTTCTGTGATATACATGTAGCATGATTTTGTATAAGACATGAATTGTTTTCATAATTTTCATAAGATTTGTTTTAATAAAACTCAATTTTTACTGTTTGTTGCGTGTCTTGAGTTTTTGAAATATTTCTTCCCAACCTCCAACCCCCAACAAAAGAAAGAAAACTATAAGAACTTCGATAAAAAATGACCATTGAAGATTACAAGTTAATCGTTTAATCGCTGGATCACAAACAGAGCATTACCCTTTTTTGAGGTGGATCTGGCTTTCCTGTTTTAACGGATATACCGGTAAATTGGTAAAAGGACATTGGATGCTTCGACAAAACACGTCCACACAACTAAATCGGAATTCTTTTATCAGCACAATCTTCCAATCCATCCGCGAGGAAATACAGTTCTTTAAAGCGAATCGATTAAATGGAGTCGAGATCAAGATTAAGAGAACTGTTTGTTCTCACGTCCGCCACACAAAATCCGAATTTTCTTCAGCAGCTCAATCCTCCGGTCCATCCATGAGGAAAAGTAGTTCTCTGTAAGCGGGGCGAATGAGGGAAGTCATTATTAGTTTTTTCGAGCACATGCTTACTCCCAATCGTTCTATAGATTCCGAATTCCGTTTAACAACGTTCTTCCCTGCTCCATCCGCGAGGAAAAACAGTTCTCCGTAAGCGGAGCGATTGAGGGAAGTCATTATTAGTCCTTTGGAGGACACTCACTAACGATCGCTCAATAGACTCCGTATTTCCTTTATAAACTCATTACCCCGCTTCATCCGCAAGGAAATATAGTTCTCTGTAAGGAGAAAATACAAAGGTCTAGTTCCAAATCCTTGACGACCAAAAGGAAACATAATGGAGACAACTAGATTCTGATCCTGCGAAGCTCATCCTATCTAGTAGTGTTACAATGATATATGAATAACACCCTGTATGGTGGAATGGTTGGGAATGTTCATCCATTTTGTAAAGTGAGTAGCAGCACATTAGAAAGTCTTTTACCCCATATTTCCATTTAACGTTTCCCAAGGGCGATATTGGGGTGATGGACTAAGCGTACCATTGCCTTAGCGTACCAGGTCTTAGCGTACCATTTTCTAGCCTAAGCGTACCATTATACCAGAACCTACCGTACCATACATAAATTGGATGCGGGGCCTCCGTGGCCTAGTGGTTAGAGTACAGAACTTGAAATCACAAAGCCCCGTGGGTTCAAATCCTGAGAGGGATATGGATTTTCATGAGAGGCAGTCTCCCGACTGACTTACGGAATGCCGATGGTTCTACCCGCCTTGACCAGCCCTTATGGGCAGTTGAGTATGGGGTCTTCCTCCATCATTAAGAGTCGGTCATCTCTACATAACTGAAATAATGTTGATGTGATGTAAAACCCATATAAAAAAAATATAAATTGGATGCAACTACTTTTGTCCTTTCATGTCGCTTGATTTCTGGAATATGTTGACAAGTATGAGGAATTATGAGTCCCAAATATAACAAAAGGGTAATTCTGTACTTCATAATTAGCACAATTTTCATTTATTTAAACCTTGACAAAATTCGAATATCAACACCTTTAAGCTGAATGTTTGTGGACACAAATGCTATAAGTTTAAACGAATGCAAAAGCCAGACGATATGTATCCGTCGAATTCATTTAATTACACTTATTGGTAAATCTGATAACAGAATTCATTCAATTCATGAATGTTCTGTAGATCATCATGTAAACATAAAATAAAACATAAAACAATTTTGTAAAAAAAGCCAAGCTCATAATCCATGTTCAACAGTAAGCATAGCTTAAGACTATTCCTTTAGAATTGGTCCGAAATTGAAAGCAATAGAAGACAACATATTATACATTTAGAAAAGGAAGGTTTTTTTTTTATGTATTTAGTAAGCTATAAGGTTTAATTTCAGCTACTCCTCATCTCAAAGGAAATGTTTCATTTCATACCCAATTAGTGTGCTAATATCATGTACTTTATTACTGTTGTCTGCCATTGTTTATATATATAGATAGATAATCTATATGTGTCCACATTGACAAAAAAAAACTCTTTTAACCCATTGCCGAACAATAATGACATTTGACGAGGTTTCTTTTCCAAATGACTCTTATGAGCAACTTCTCCTTTTCCCACAGTGTTTTCTGCCTTATCAAAAGATTGGTTTTCAATTTCATCACATTCATTTTGTTGTCTGCAAACTCTTTCAATTTGGGACAGTGAAAGAATTGGCGTTTGGTAAAGGGTTAATTGAACCTACTATAACTGTGATACATTTCATTCACGGGTCACCTACAGTTTGCTAATTTAAGCATTTAAATGCTTGGTAATTTTCTAAAAATAGATTTTTGTGTTGTCTGCATTCCCAAACCTTAAATATCGGCATAATCTTATTGAGGGAAAATACTCAGAGAAGCAAACAGGCTAGATCACAGGCCAGCCGCCAATTTACTTTGCGGCTGGCCTGGATCTGACCTGTTTGCATAAGCATCAAGTCGATTCAGCACTGTGAGGGTTCAAAGGGTTTGACACTACTTCCAACAGTATTTCTGTTACATAAGGATGATCAGTGACCTAGAAATCTCATGATATTTCTTCACCTTAACAGCACATATAACTTTCCAAGCTTTCGACTGTGTTCCTACTTGAATACAATTGTTCAGTGATGCAAGACAACTAAACAATGTCACATTGACCTAAAAATAGAAAAATATACTGGACTAACCAGTCTTGATTCACTTTAGTTTCTATTTTTTAGGTTTTACATTGCATCAACATTATTTCGGTTATGTTGCAATGCCAGACACGTATTGATGGAGGAAGACCCCAAAAATGACTGCCATAGGGGAAGACCCATTGGCATTCCATTAAACAGCTGGGAGACTGCCTCTCATGAAAATACAAATGCTGTTAAAGGGATTTGAACCCAAGCCGAGAGGAGCCATTTGCATTCAAGTTCCGTATTCTAACCAAACCCACGCGGAGAGGGGCCATGTGGTTTCATGTTCTGTACTCTATTCACTAGGCCACAGAGGGGCCGATCAAGTCAAGGGTTTGGTACCCTTTACCCATTACCAAACAACAACGACATTTGACCAGTTTGTTGCAGAAAACTTAGCAAATCATTGTGGGAAAAGGGGAAATTGCTCTTGACGAACAATTTCTCCTTTTCCCACAATGTTATCGGCCCTATCAGAAGATTTCTTTCCTATCTAATCACATCTTGAAATGTCGTCTGGAAACTCCTTGAATTTGGGACAGTCTAAAAATCGGCATTGGGTAAATGGCTAATTCCAAGATGGGCAGGCATACAACTGAGCCATCAAGCTTTGGCATCAACCACATAAAGCTCCATACATATCCATTTATATACACTTGCAGCGGAAGAGCGTTACACTCCCCTTCTTCATTTGAAACAACAATTTTCCAACTCATCATCTGCATGTGTTTTGGGATAAATAAATTAATATGAATTAATCAGTCAAAAAATTAAACATTAATCTCAACAAACTAAAAAATATACAACCTATACATATTAAAAAATGTGAAAAGAAACTAACATATATTATGCCAAACTAGTGTGTAAACATAAACATTTACAAAAATCAACTCAACAAAGATAGATAATATTAACAGTACACAGAAGTCACATAAAAGCTTCAATAATAAAACTTAACAAATATTATGCATTTAGTTAACACATTTCCACCTAAGGCCACATTTTTTCTTATTGCAGCAGACGACTTTAGAAAAGTTTTGTAAACATATGAAAAAAAGTTTCAGTTCTGCTGTTTTGATATGTGAATAAATTGTGACAAGCAATTTTTCCTTTGCCCACACAAGTTTTTGAAAGTCGTCTATTGCAAGACGCAAAAATGTTGTGTAAGGTGTTAATGTGTTAAAAGAGTATGTAACAGATAAAACAGTTATACAATATCAACAAGGAAAAGCCCTGTTTGACTAGAATTATTTTGGCAATCCTGAAAATGATAGAGAATAGATGGTTGGTGTCGTGAATCGGAAATGTTATCGGGCAAGGTTTAGGATTATTATCCGGTGAGCCGAAGGCGAAACGGATAATAATCCGAAGCTGAGCCCGATAACTTTTCCCATTCAAAGACACCAACTTTCTATTCTATTTATCCTGTTACCTTTACGTATTCTTTCAAACAAACAAGATGTAAAGAAATCCTGAGAAAAAAGGAAAAAATAAGTGGGAGTGATGTGAAAATGACGTCATGGCGTTCTTATTACGTCATGATTCGTCACGTGCATGTGTTATATGGTTAGTGCCGGATATCACAAATGTTATACGGCACCTAGTTATCGGTCCTTAAATGACACTGGTGACAGGATAAAAACAAACTCCTTCCATACTTGTTAAGAATAAACAAAATGACTTGAAATAACTCAATTACAAATGCTTTGTAAAGTGATTAATACATCTTGCATGCTATGCTGCAGCATTTTCAAAATTTATTTATATTTCACCTTTTGGAAGATTAAAATAAAGTTTGTTTTTTGATCATCGTCAAGTTTATCTTAAGATTCACTTTAGACTGCATATCAAATAAAACATCAAAAGAAGCAAACACTTGGTTAAAGCTCAATAGTTTTTTTCTATGCTTGAACATATCTCTCATATCTAGTTGTGTTTGAAATTATGATGGCGTCGTGTTTAGTTTAACACCCTTTTCTACAACCTTTCATGAATATTGTGCCTATTGTTCACTAAGAATACCCGGAACCTAGGATACAATTACACCTTGGAACCTAGGATACAATTACACCTTGGAACCTAGGATACAATTACACCTTGGAACCTAGGATACAATTATACCTTGGAACCTAGGATACAATTACACCTTGGAACCTAGGATACAATTACACCTTGGAACCTAGGATACAATTACACCTTGGAACCTAGGATACAATTACACCTTGGAACCTAGGATACAATTACACCTTGGAACCTAGGATACAATTACACCTTGGAACCTAGGATACAATTACACCTTGGAACCTAGGATACAATTACACCTTGGAACCTAGGATACAATTACACCTAGATCGTATGAATGAGTATTCAAAGTTTAAGTTGTAACCATGCTTATGAGATTATTTGACATAAAAGGACACATTTGATGTAATGTCCAAGCTTGTATGAAAAGTAAACGCTTTTTTCTCCAAAATAAATCAAGTTTAGAACCTTTGTGACAAATTTCCTATTGTGTATTACACATACAGTGGTTTTTGTTTAGTAACAAATTTCATATTGTTTATTACACAAATGAAACTGGATGTCTCTCAGCATAAAAGGAGTGTTGTATGACAATTCCAAAAAAAAAGGACCTTTGTAACATCATTCATAACTCATAAAATAGTAAACAACATGTAAATTATGATAAACATCATGGAAATAATATTATTAACTATGTAAAAATTAATATCATCTTTAATTTTTTTTTAAACATTACTTTGGGGGATGAGTGCAAGATTATAGGAAGTGCTTAACATTTGTGAAGAACTTCCGACAATCTTGCACTGAACCCTTGAATTGTAAGTTGTAAGTTTGATAAATAATCTCTGGAACTATTGATGAAAATGCAGAAAGTGCTTACATGAGCTGTCATTTTCCATGCTATCAGAGATAACAATCAAATCATTTTTTCCAAATCACTGTTTTATCAATAAACTACTAAAAATTTATAAACAAAACTGTAACAATGTTCCTATAAATAACCCGTGAATTGACAAGAACATACAACAAATTTGACAAATGCAACAAATAATTTAGTATAACGTCTAAAAAGAAAAAAAATAATAATATCAAACTACCACTTAAGGTTGGGGTTAAAACCAAATGCATGATTAAAATAAAACAACATTTTTGATAACAATTAAAATCAATAATGAGGAGCAGATATGGAATTAAAACACCATAGACACTTTCTCATACAGCCTTCATTCTATAACTCAGAGCATTTCTTAGCTTATTTGCCAATATAACAAAATTCCTCTCACAAACACATATATGCCTATTCCAAAGCAATCCCACAGTCTGTTGAAAAACTTGGGCAATCATTCTGAGATAGAGAGAAGCTCTACATGATTATATATGCAACCAAGTTATATACGTTCAAGACAAAGGTCTCACTCATAAAAGGGTCTTCCCCAGACCTTTAACCAATTAACAGACAATAACGACATTTTACCAGTTTGTTGCAGATGACTCTGGCAAACATAAGGGGAAAGGGGAAATTGCTTGTAACCAGCAATTTCTCCTTTTCCCACAATGTTTCCTGCCCTATCAGAAGATTATTTTCCAATTTCATCACATTTTAAAAAGTCGTCTGCAAACTCTTTCAATTTGGGACAGTTTGAAACATGGCGTTTAGTAAAGGGTTAAAGCACTGTTGGTCCCCAGTGCCTGAATTTCAAAATTAGCACTTCCACTAGTGCCTGAATTGATCCCGCCCAATGTTCTTAGGATTTGCCGCTTTAAATGTCGCTTTAAATTTGTTCTACACCCAGTCAACTTGCTTGTGACATTGTTCATTACCGGTACATTTCATTTGGTTTAAAAACAGTATTTTCGTCTTTTAATCAAATATTCACCATTTTAGCATTCATATGAAAAGGAATTGGCAGGGGAAGGAGTTATTACCTTTTTAATTAATAACTCTTTACCACCTGCAGACGACATTTTTTTACTTGAAGCAGACAACTTTAGAAAAGGTTTGTAAACATGTGAAAAACCTTTCAGTCCTGTTGTTGTGATATGTGAATAGATTGAAAAAGCATTATGGTAGAAGGGGGAATTGCTTGTGACAAGCAATTTCTGATTTTGCCACATTGCTTTTTGAAAGTTATCTCCTGCAAGACGGAAAAATGTAACGTTATGTGGAAATGTGTTAAGAAGTCAACCATTTTTTTCAAGCACGTCTAGCAATTAAGTATGAATTATGGTGGATATAAGCTAAGAATTTTGGCACAAAAGTATTCTTAACGTTTATATTGAATCCAGTCCAACTTGTATAAAGCAACCATTTAAGGTAGAATACCCATAACTAATAAAACCATATTGGTTTACTTTGGAAATTCTCAGTATACACCTGTAAGGGCTGTCACTATTTGGTTTAACCCTTTCCCATTAAATAATGACATATGAAGACTTTGATGCAGACGCATTTAGAAAACATTGTGGGAAAAGGAGAAATTACTGATAATGAGCAATTTTTCCTTTTCCCACAAGGTTTTCTGGTTTTTCTTAAGAATATTGTTCATTTTCATCACATGTTGAAATGTCGTCTGCATACTCTTTCAGTTTGGGACAGTCCAAAATTTGTTGTTTTGGAAAGGGTTTATGCAAATAGTTCTGGCCTTGACAGCTGTGAACCGAGAATGATCGAAGTAATCGGAAAACTGAATGAGTTTCAAAATGGCGGATAATGGTATTCCCCCTTAATGACGAATATAAGGAAAGTTGCTTAACACAAGTTAGATTGTACTTCCATTTGATAATGATGCTCTTCAAAACCAACAAAAAACAATACATAATATCAAAATCATATCAAACTTTCGCGCAATTAAATTAATCTCATAAAATTAAATTAAGCACTGTGCAAAGTTGTCGTTGTCTCTCCACTATATGAATTAAAACCTATTTAACGGCTTTCCTTTTAAGAGTAACTTGCAACATGCAAAAATTATTCATTAATATCATATTATGTCATATAAACAGTGCTACAGAAAAAGAATTTGCTCACAATAAACATAATTTTTGACACAATTTGTTACAAGGTCGCCATCTGCAAGGTTGCATAAAGTCCTCAAACATATCGTTATTTACCATATTAAAATTTGAAAAACTTGACAGCATATGATATGTATAATAACTGTGAAGAAAAGAAGAATTTGCTCAGGATGAGCAAATTTTTCTTAAGTTACAATTATAATTTATCACTTATTCAGGGTCTTTTTTTGTTGTTGCTTTCATAGCTGTTGTTACTATAAAGATCATGACTACGAACAATGAAAAAGATTTTGAATTAACTTTAAATTAAATTTGAATTAACTAAGAACTGAAAGCAGTCACACATGTGAAAAACAAATAACAACCATTTATCAATTATAATTATAATTATCACTATATCATTACGAAAAGGTTAATTAATAGTAGCAAGAAGATTCTTTCCAATCGCAAAATTTCCCTCGCTTATTCAAAGAAATTTCTTCTTTGCCATTATGGTTTGGTTTTTTAACACTAAAACGAATATAACATTTGTCCTAATTGCCTGGTCACAATTTCAACCAGCCATAGTATTTTTTTCATACTGGGTACTGGCTTGAAATATTTTTGTTAAGATGTAAAAATCCCAATGTATAGCTATTAAATGAATTACTAGCTATTCGAACCATGAAGAAAGAAGAATTCATCATTCATACTACCGGTAATCAAAGTCCTTCTTTCACCATTTTCCCATATATGATTTTGTGACTCATTCAAATTCATAGCAACATGATGCTAGCCATTATAAGGTAGGAAAAAAGAACATTTATCTCAAAATGTTCGCTACAAACCATGGTGGCATGAGAAGAGATTGCTTATGAGCAATTTCTCATATTGTCACATTGATTTCAATATTTGTTTCCAGGTGCAATATTAGACTATACAGCAAATCCTTCACCTTTGCATTAGACCCATGATTAGAAGAAAATGACCCAAAAATCCTTTAACTTTGAAATCAAATCATTATAAGCCTTATAAGTTGGCAAATACTTTTTTCCTTTCTTGCCAGGTTTCCACCTATGTCTCAGAGCATTTAAAACTGTTTCTGATGATATGGAATGTATTCTGGCAGGGTCATGTCAATATTAACCCCTATTCCATCACCATGGCAACTCAAGGTCAGTTGAAAACAGGAAGGTCATACAAACTAAAACCTTCAAATTCTTTAACAGCCAAATAGATGTACACCAGATGATAAGCTGAAAAGATAAAAAGTGTTCCGAGTAAGAATGCCTATAAGAATTCCTCATCAGAATTGTCACGTTAAAGGTCATATGTACAGGTTGGGTTTATTTCATAAAATTAAAATATGAAGTAAAAGAATCACATTGAAATTATTTGCATCATTTTAGCATAACGCATTACGTCATAAATCACCGTCATAGCGCACCGATTAATAAAAGTTCGTATGACTTACTTCCCTTTGCTGTGACGTCACTCGTGATCCACTGAATGCGCCATGTAAAGGGCGTGAAGAGCGATCGCTGGTTAGAATTGGTGTTTTTCTTCAAATAAACGATCCTAAAGTCATTGTTTGGATTGACAGCGCATTTTCTTTATTGAATATGATTCATTTTATAAGAATATCAATTTGAAAAAAGATAAATTAATAACTTAACCCGTGAATTTGCATGGATTTGTCATTGCGTAAACCTGTTCATATGAAAGGAACGACTTGAACTTTGGACGATTTTCCTTGAAATAAATGATTCTTAAGTCATTGTTTGGATTGACAGTGAATTTTCTATACTGGATATTTTTCATATTATAAGAATAGCCATTTGAAAAAAATGAATTAGTGACTTAACGCGTGAATTTACAAGGATATGTCAATGCGTTCATATGAAAGGAACGGCTTGAAAGTGGGACGATTTTCCTCGAAATAGCAATCCGTAAGTCAATGTTTGGATTGACAGTGCATTTTCTTTATTGAATATGTTTCATATGATTAGAATATTCTTCTGAAAAAAAAAGAGTAAGTGACATAACGCGTAAATTTGCAAGGATTTGTAAATGTTTTCATATGTAAGAATCGGCTTGAAATTTTGACGATATTTGTGAAAACAGCTATTTTTATTAATATTTGTTGAAAAAAAAACACGAGTACTTTTTCGTCAATGATCGTGTATTAGCATTAAGGTTTTAATTGAGTAGTAAACAAAGACATAGATCTGAATAAACGAATTGTCTTAAAACCGTACATCGTATAACTATTGGCTGTCAAATTCAGCCTCCATTGTCTTATCAATACATGAAATGAAAAAGGAGAAGATCATAAATTGCGAACAAACAAACCGTATTATAACCCAACTTACTTGTGATACGAAGGTTATCCTTTAACTCACATTTTCACCACACATCCAAATTTCAAAACTAAACACTGGCACATTCAAGAGTATTTGTTAAAATCATCCGGCAACTTTCCAGTAACTCCATCCCCAGTAAGAGGTCTATGATTTCGAAATTGATTCCAATGTCGTCTTTCTAGATCAACTGTTTTGACTTAAGAATTGTTCTTCATATTCACTTTACATTTATGTTCGTTTTCTCTCGTGTAAGTAGTCTTGACATATTGAGCATTTAATTTTCGGAAAGGTTTAATAATTAACAGCTAAAACAAAAAAGTCGTCATAGTTTATTTTACTAACAACCTTAAATAAACATATTTGAATTTATTTTTTATGATTTTGTAATTTAAATATCAATTTGACAAAACTTGATTTTGATGTTAAAACGTTTTTTTGTTGAAAACATAGAGTTAATACCGTTTTGGTGAATACTGATTATCATATACTTATTGAAGTGTCAAACTATTCTAATAGAAAAGACAACATGTTCACATCTTTGAATATCATAACGACAAAGTATTCGACGTAAGTCACATTGAGAGATAAATATGTACTGACACCTTATCAATCCAAACATCCTGTGAGAGTTTGGTCTTAATTGGTTATATCTTAACAATGGATTTTTAGATAAATTTAATTGCCGCGCATTGAAAGTGTGAGATTTGCCGCTTGTTATTTCATGTCTGGAATAGCAGAACGTGTCAGATCTGTTAATTAACAACAGAGATTAACGCCAGAGGCTATCTTTCGCCTAAACAATAAAGGGCTTGAGACTTGAAACATACTCTGCAAATGTGGCAGATTGGTGTTAATTTGCATCACGACCCTTAATCCTTGTAATGTCCGATGTTTGTTGATTGACCCTTTGTATGTGAGGTAAACTGACAATAATCAATTAAATTGTTAACAAAGAGATTATGTTAAAATGTGTAAATTATATATTTAGTGATCTTATTACTAAATTATCAATATAAATTTGTAATAATCATGTTTGAACACCTGAATTTTAGTGTGACATACGTCATTTAAACCAATATCCACCAATGGCAAAAAAATGAGGTGTGTGATTTAAATAATTCCGAAAAGCAGACGCTTAAGTTAAGATCGAACCCATTATCATTTGCGCTGATGAGTCCAGAGACAGTTTGCGGATATCAAATATTCATTATTTTGAATTTTCATTCAAAGACATCGGCAGATTAAAGAAACTTGCTTGTTTTAATCGGTTTGTTATCATAGCAATCAACGTACATTTTTTATTTTGTCTCATTTATGTACAATGGCAACGTTTCTACGATTATGTTAAAACATAAAACAAGTTTTGCAAATAAGAACAAGATGCATTTAAGCGTTTAAAACCCAAAGACATGACAATACAATAACTTATGATGTTGGATGAAATAAACATATTCTTGCAACCCTTTGAATTCTTACGTAATATAATCGTAAAGCAGCCTACTTAAGTATTCCTGACTAAGTATGTAGCATAGTTAAACTGTTCCAAACAAAACTAGCTTGGCGAGTAAGAGAGTCATTCAAGGAAATTAACTTTCAAAAAAGGTGTACTCAACGTGATTTATCCTTTTCTTGAATTTATATACATTTACACAGTGCAAATTCTATATAAAGATCTAGCAAGACTACACGAGGCTCTAACACCCCAAACTAACAGTCAGGAATTGTTTTAATCACGAACATCAATTCAGGGAAATATAACGGTTACTCAATAAGTAGAATGAATTTGAAGCGTCTTCACCTGTATAAATTACATTGAATTGAGTCCGATCATTTAAAGATTAATAAAATCAATTTTCTGAAAACGCCTAACAATGCGTAAACTTGCCGTCTTCGAAGTGAAAGTAACACAGCCTACTGTTCTTGTTTGGGGAATATATCTTTTGCTTATTTGTAAAGTAAACACGGTCCAGTTTACTTATCGAAACTTTTTGCAGCTTTTATGTTCGTCGGAAAACGGGAGAAACTCGCATCCCTGCTACCAAAAGCAGAATAACACCAGAAGACCTGTCAAAATACCATATTCAATATCCAATTTACGTTTCCCAAAACACGATTTTCAACGCTTAAAATGTCCGAAATTTGTGCAAAAACACCGTCGTTACTGAGAACTAGATTCTTCTTACTGATAGTTCATATGACTTTGAAGCACAAATGACGTCACAACAAGGGAGATAAGTCATTCACAAAAATCGATAAAGGTGAATAAAAGTAGTCAAAAGCAACATTTTTCGCTTCTGTATGAGAAAAAATTCATTACCTCCGTCATAACGAAACCATAACCTTATTCAAAAACCATAATTAAAGAAAATTTTGTCTATCGAGAAATATGACCTTTAAGACGATTCTAATGATTACCCACAAATGGGCGTTTATAGAAGTATCAAAGAAGGTGGCAAAAAATCATGCGTTATTGCAATGTCTGATTGTAAACCAGATACAAAGGTTCAGATAAGAAAAGAATTACATTTCTCGTTTCTAAAACCTATGTTGTTGGCACTTATCAAAAACAATCATGTATGTTGTACTTTGGCATGGTTTCAACAATTTTTCAGTTAAATCATAGCATTCTCTAAATTCAAAGCAGGCATTCTCTGTTTTGACCGCAAATTGGTATTACCAGACACAAATGCTTTTTCCTATCATCCATTTTTTCTCATTGCTGAGATTAAGAGAATAATTCATCTTATATCTGTGAAAAGCATGGAGCTATGCATGAGAGCACTTGACTTTATGCATGCTAAAAATGAGTGAGCAGAGCAAACAAATTTTTGTGCATAATTTTTCCATATTGTACAACCATCATCAGCTGATATTTTCCATTAAAGCATCTCTCATACAAACCCAAAAATATGACAGGTTTATCATCATTTGTTAAGAATAACTGGTAACATAGGTTTATCATCATTTGTATTAAATATTGGGTAACACATTTCCCAAGCAGGATATTTCATAGTGGAAAGTGTTATACCCAATTGTCAAACTGTTTTCATTGAAGAAAAGAATTTCTTATCTGACAACTTTATAAAGGATACAATCTATAAATAGAGATGTGACATCACAAGCTAGCACTTATCTCTTTATCAGACCGTAGTATTCACCAAATATATGGGGATTTGTGCCTCGCAATAAACAGTTCCGTGCAGTAATAGAAGTTATAAAATATCAACTCAAATTAAAATTCCAAGACTAAAACCTAAAGATAGAAAAACAATAAATAGATCAATCAATTTTGATAAGTGACACACTTATTATCTATATAAACATTTCATGTAAAGATTTTGCATGTCAATACAAATTCCAATTATACTTCTGTATCGCTTTTGTTTTTATGAGCAATGTCCTTCAGTATCATTGAAGCAGTGAAAGAAAAGCTTGGTTTATTAGAGTTACGAAAATTGGCATTTAGTAAAGAGTTAAAAGGTGATTACCTGAGGGAAAGGAATAATAACATTTCTTACCTCCAGGAATTAAACACAAGAGTCCACCAATGAAGAAAACTAGACTATGCATGCCTGGAATGTGTAAGAAGGAAAAAAAGACAGTTTTACAGCAAGCCACAATTAAAGGGTTCAATACAAAATGCTTTTATTTTGTGAAGAACTAAACATTGCCTTGCATAGAACCGTCGATAAAGAATTATTTCTGTGGCCTAGTGGTTAAATTAATATTGAAATCTTATGTTCGTTTCCGCGTGGGTTCAAATCCCAGAGACAGTATTTGCATTTTCTAGAGGGATATTTTTCTCACTGACTGATAAATGTAATGCAAGTGGTTCTACCTGGCTTGACCAGCCCTTATGGGCCATTATGGCTGGGGTCTTCTTCAACCAGTATGTGTTGGGATGTAAAACCCATACAACTCACAAATAGATAAGACAGAAGTAAATTCATTTTGAATGAACTACAATCTATAGACAATAACAAAACTATGTAGCAATATTATATAATGCATCCAGATATGTATTCAGCAAATAGGGAAAAAAGAAAAAAAAACATTCTCTAAAACCATGCATTAATTATTTTTGACTGTCTGTCTATCAATTTGTTTTCTGCCACAAACTTGAGCCTTGTATTTCAATGGAAAACACTTGAGCGGGTACTCAATTTAAAGGGGCCTCCGTGGCATATTAATATAAGTACACATCTTAACATGACAAAGCTCTCCCTGCATGCGTTCAGATCATTTGGATTTCAATGAGAGCTAGTTTCCCTGTTGACTAGCAATATGCAGATGATCAACAGGGTCAATAGAAGTTAATCTTGGAGTCTTTTTCCATTGATTATGAACCAGATACTGATATACTGTTGACACAATGTTGAAAAACAAACCAAGTGGACTTGAGATCATTATGAGGCATTCTCCAAGTGGATTTAAAACCTAGTAACAAATTATGAGCCAGTCATCTTAATAAAAACTAAAATATTGTTGATGCAATATAAAATCCCATTATTAAAATAGTTAACTTCACAATTACCCCGCTGTGGAGATATCACGATGCCAACACCCACACAAAACAGTACAGATCCTATCAAAGTCAGCATAAAGGCTCCAAACACCACCCGCCAATTCTCCCGTATCTTTGGATGTGATAACCATCTGGATGTAATAAAATCTTTATTAAGATATCAATTGACATCAATTGTTCCAAGTCTAGAATCACAAAGCATGTGAGTATTATCTAAATACATGTATCTTGAGGTATATGGCCCCTAATAATCAAACATTTTCCAATGTGCCTATACATAAAATGACTATAAAAAGCTATGAAATATAAAGCAGTTAATATAAATTGACCATATTGACACATCATATTATGGTATAAGTTGTTATTAAATATCCCCACCTCGTTTTCATTTTTCATGAGTTGTCTTCCCTAAAACTGATTGAATTGACGTTTTCCTGTTTTCTACAGGTAAGGTTTGGATTTCTTTTTGATATCTTAATAAGAATTATGTAATGCATCTTTCTTCTGAGAGATTTTCTCTCAAAAGTCAAACATTTATCATCATGACAGAAAAACTAAATTTCCCATAGACTTCAATGTTAATTTTTTAATTGATTATCTCCCCTAATTGAGGTTATTATGGAAAAAATTCTCGGTTAAGCCTTTACTTTTGTGAAAATCTTCAATGTAAACAAGTCTTATAAAGTTGCTACCATTCAGTGTTGAGATATGCAACATTCTTGTTAGGTGCCATATACCTTAATTATAAAAATATAAAAAGTATTATAATAAAGAAAAAAAGGATTATGGTTGAAAAAGGCTTACCCAAATTAATTCATTGCAATTCCTTTAATTGCTCTCTTGCCAGCTGAAAAATTTGCCCATCTGGGTAAGCACACCAGTGGTGTGCAGAGAATATTGGGTAGTACTAGCGTTGTTATATATAAGAATTATTTGTGGTTCACTGTTTGCCGTAGACATGCTGTTGAGAACAGCGCAAAACTCTGTTACAACCAGTCAACCGCTCAACAATATCAAATATAGTTTATTGTTTGTTCTGGGGTCAAAGCATTGCACATTTCTCTCCATCTCTCTCTGCAGTCATCCTTTTTAAGGTGGATAATTCGTAATCAACAATTTATAAAACATATGGGCCACGTCATGGGAAAAAGGGCACTCAGATATAGCAAACAGTGTTGCCCCAGACCAGCCGCCACATCACTGACGTGGCGGATGGTCTGGGGTTACACTGTTTGCTATCATAGAGGACATCAAGTTCTACCTTTAAATAAATACAAATGATAACTGTCGTGACTAGATGCTGGAATAATAGGGCTAAGAAAGAGCTGAGTCAGCGGTTTTTATTTATGTCCGAGTGCCCCTTTTCGCGTGACGCGACCCAATTATTCTTTATATTCCTTATCTTTACTTCGGTCGTTCTCGGCAAACATCAGTCTTGGCTGGAACTATTCTGTCTTAAGCCAATAGTTCCAGCTAAAACCGATGTATACCGAGAACAAACAAAGTGATCCGATGCAAGACGATGTTTCGAAATGGCAAGTTGTTGGTATTATACCTGGAAACTATGTTATGCAATAGTAAGAGGATTGGATGCAAGACTGGACATTCTTGGTTTGATTCCAAACAGTGCCAACTTATTTCACTGAAATCAAACCTAGTCTAGTTCTGGTAAGACAATGTAGGAAAATTTAATAGGTAAACACTTGCTGAATTCAACTTAACACATTATCACCTTAAACCCCAGTTTTGTATCAAGCAGCAGACAACTTCAAAAAAGCATTATGGCAAAAGGAGAAATAGCTTGTCACAAGCAATTCTCCTTTCCCCAGAATGCTTTTTCAATCTATTCACATAATCACAACAGCAGAACTGAAGGGTTTTTCGCATGTTTACAAAGCTTTCTTAAAGTCGTGAGCAAAGAAATGTCGTCTGCAGGTGAAAAAGAGCTAAAATAAAAAATTTAGGAAATAAACATAAATGTAAGCATTACTTACATCATTTCTTTACAAAAACTTTGTTTATAAGAACAAAATTCAATGAAGGTTGAGATAAAATGGAAATGCCTGAGCTTTAAGCATGATGTACTTTAGGAAAGATTCCATAAATCTGGTAGCATGGATTCTTGTTAGATTCTAGTGATAACCCACCCTCAATGATCAAAACATCATTAAGAGCTCTTATCTAAATAAATCCTCCTCTTTTTGGGAACTTAGCCTGATCACTTTGTACACAAAGTTAAGGGTTCAGTGCGAGTCCTTCAGAAAAGTAATCAAATGTCTATTTTCTTACACTAAACCCCTATGGTAACTTACGTTGAGTTTTCTGGAAATGATCTGGTTGTTACATGTGTTACATCGGAATGAGTGCTGCTCTTTCTATGTGACGCAGAGGGGGAAGGTAGAAGATGACTGGAAAAAGATTTACAAGTAGTTAGTTTCATGAAAATAAAGGTTTTCATCCATTTTTCCTCGAAAACTATTTTGATACCAGCAATGAAACTAGCATACATGTGCTACCAGCTGCACAGTCGTGACATGATGAGAGTTTCTTAGATTATCAGCGGAAAGAACAGAATTCATAAACAAGGACGAACTGTCATCCCTCACAGTGTTCTCAACAAGACCAGGCAGCGGGCCAAAATGACCACTTCAAATTATGTTTAGGCTGGTTCAAATTCCCAGATTTGTTAAGAACCTCTATGCCCCCCCCCCTTACAAGTGGCCTGTTCAGATTTTGAGTGCCCTCAATAAAATTGGTAGAACAAGAGGACATGTTTCCAAGCTGGTAAAGAAGCATAGTTACCATACATTCTGAACATCTATGTTTTAACTACCAGTGGTCAATAATTGGAACAGCCTCAAAAAGTGGGGCATGAATGCAAAGGATGTCAATGAATTTAAAGGGCAACTTTACAGAATAGAGGCTTTAACCCATTAACAAAATATTAACAACATTAGACCAGTTTGTTGCAGACAACTTTAGAAAACATTGTGGGAAAAGGAGAAATTGTTCCCAACAAACAATGTCCCCTTTTCTTACAATGTTTTCTGCCCTATCCGAAGATTTCTTTTCAATTTCATCACATTTTGAAATGTCATCTGCTAACTCTTTCAATTTGGGAAAGACGAAAATTTGGCCTTAAGTAAAGGGTTAAAGGGTGTTACAAGCATTAGCCTTATACCTCAAAAGAATGTGAGACAATGCTGAATCAAGTGATATGACTGTCAACAATTCTGAATGTCTGAGAAGATAAAAGCCATTGTGATAAAATAGGAATTGATCCCAAAGACCTCCTTTTGTCAAAATCGTTTTTACATAAAATAACAAAGATGTTTTTCTCTATATTAAAATTAAATTTTCTGTCAGTTTAAAGTTAGCTAATAAACAAAATCCTCCATTAGGTATTAGATTTAATTGTATTAATTTAAGCTACCTAGTAGGTTTGTTGGTCTTTTTGTCCTCTACATCTTCATCATCCTAAGAAAAAAGAAGAAAATGAAAAAATACATTAGCTTGTAATTACAGTATTCAAAATTTGTTTTATAATGGTAACTTATTTTGCAGCATTCCTGTCATAAAAAATTACGTTTCAGATTGCAAGTTACTATCCCACAGAGTTATGGTTGGGAGCCTTTTCTATCACTCTTTTTGTCTTTTGAATAACCAAGCGTAAAATTTAAATTCAATGTCCATATAATCGCTAGTTCCATCAGAATCAAAACCAGCTTTTCCAGACTGACTAATTATGAAAAAACATTTATTTTATTTTTGTCAGACAGGCTAAAGATGGGAGCTACCCTCTAAGGAATTATTTCTGCCATTGCATGACAGTGAGTTATTTTCTCAGAACACACACACAGTATATATATATATATATATATATTTGAGCCTTTTAAATTAGAGTTTCTTCAATTACAGATAGTGCTAGCCTGAAATGAATGTTCTTTATTTTGAGAAGACCCGCTTCTTTATACCCACAAGCAAGGTTTGTGATAAAACCCTACCAAACGGAATCTTCCAATTATTAATGTACCAAGGGAAAGATGGAAATGGCTGAAAATTTCTGTTATCTTGTCACCAACCACTAAGAAATCTGTTTGTCAACAGGAATTTGTGAAACTGACAACAGTGCTCTAGATCAGATGATTTGGAACATATGGTACGGAGAGGTTATTAAGCTATGGAAATACATCTTGAACGCTAATTTGTACTAAGATATTATAGAAAATTTAACTACCAAGGCAAATATTTTGATTATGTTAACATACAAAAGTGAAAATTGTGAACTTTTTTCTAAACGTATTCCAATTGTACAATATATAACTTGCAATGAGAAACGAATGTCCGAAATATGTATTGTCCGAATGTACGTGCTATGTATGTCAACAAACCTGAGTCTGAATTTCCAGGCGGATTTTAGGGGCCTGTGACGGTGATGTATGTACGGAGCCGTATGCATTTACTCGGTCATCATCGTCCGAACAAAACGCTTCTTCTAGAATAAATGTCTCTTGTGGTATCTTATCCATGTTGTGTTAATTGTCATCGCTACGGAAAAAATCATCGATATTATTTTCATAACATTAAATGCTTAATACATTGAAAAAATAGGTTTAAGAACTGGTTCTCTGCGTGAGATCCAATCAATCTATAATGTAATCCGCAAAGCGGGAACCAATTCATTTATTTTTTGACGTGGTGTAAGCAGTCGTATTTTTTCGCGGGAAATGTGTCAACCTACTTTTGAAAATGAAGAAAACGAGAGCTAGTGAGAAACGGTAATATGTCAGTATTGTGATATGTTAAGTAATTTTTTGACTGTTTCTTCGGGGGCCCTCCAGTACATTGCAAACAAGATTTAAATTAATTATCTGTTTAGAAGTGTTAGAATATGTAACGATTCGCAACAATTACGATTCGCCACTCACGGTCTAACGATTCACCTAGTCTCAATAATAATCCGTGAACGAAGCTTTTTTCATCATTTGTACATTTATCGTGCTTCGCTACGTCTCAAGTCCAACGTGATTTTTGTGTTACAAAATTTCAAACGAACTACTGAGTGCTGTTAACTTGCGATTTTTTTGTGATCAAAGGGACTAAAAAATTAAACGGAAACTTGAATTTCAAGTTGAAATACATACATAAATAATTTATGAATCGGTTCAGCCCACACAAGTATCCAGTACACCTCTTATATGCGAGTTATCTATCAAGTAACATCAACGATGCACAAAAATAAACAATCGCAGCCCATGTTGTTTACGACGGCCGTGAGATTCTCGCGGGTAATCTCGCGGGTCATAGGTCATCGCATTACATATACAGTTTGGGGATGAAGTATGCGTCTTTACACAAAAGTCGAGTTGTACTAAGTTGACTTCTCTTCACATACAGATTCGGAGAAGATATGCATGGATAAGATGTCTTTTGCAAACCAGCATTTGAAGCATGGTCCATTATGGGTTTTCAAAAATTATATCCTTGTTTTTGTTATCTACTAATTTGCTTATTTTGCTTACTACGTAATTGTAGTCTTACCAAAAATAAATATTTATTTATATATAGAAAGTAGCCTCTATATATATTTTTTTCTTTTTCAAAATGAACAGAAATCATTTCATGTTTTGTTTTGAATCTAATCTAACAGGAATTAAGGATCATTTAAAAGTTCAATTTATAAAGTTGTGTTTGGTGCAAAATTAACTCCTGGCGTAAACGCCTGACGTCGGACCGATACAACTTATAGTTATTTTCCTTGAAACTAAAACAAGCTCTTTCCTTCTCCTGTGTTGGATTGGTAATGTTCAGTCCTATGAACACCAAATGTATACTTAATGCAACAAGTTGTTAAAAAGTTACTCATGAAGTATTGATTTGTGTGTTCGTCGGGTACAGGCTATCAGCGACCTGTATGTAAAAACCGCATAATAGTAGGCCTTTCTATCACATATTTACACAGTTGATTGAATGTCAATGGAAGGAAACAACACATTTTGACATAATGAATATTTTACTTAACGCCTTCATAACAATATTCGTTGCACAGTGTTAATAATGTTTGAAGAAGGGGTGGGGATAAATTGTCCAAGCCTATCCATTATCATCAATCCTTTATCAGACAATATGAACAAGGAGAATCTTTTTTTTGCAGACAACGTTATACGCATGTAATATTGGTATATTAGGAGCAAGAGGTACGCTGTGTTTCAAATGTAATCAATTCTAAAATTTATTGAAATTATGTCAACCTATTTACCAAATGTACAACCTATATAATGTACTTGAACCAGGCTTCTGTACCGAAATGAAATGTTGCCCATGAGACACGAATTTTCAGTTAGTCACATTGATTTCTACTCATTTTTTAGATAAGA
The DNA here is from genome assembly GCA_947846245.1 of Cerastoderma edule. NCBI lineage: Eukaryota > Metazoa > Mollusca > Bivalvia > Cardiida > Cardiidae > Cerastoderma > Cerastoderma edule. Next base: position 21,735,249 of record OX401411.1, read on the forward strand.
ACTATAATCTGTTGTTACAACAATTTCTTTCGCCTGTTGATCGCTGAAATTTTGACTTCTTACAGGTGTTCAATGGAAGTATTCTATTGGATAAACTGCTCTTTCACATACCGTTTCCCTGTGCATTCACATAACTTCCTACAAATACTGCAACAAGTACATGCAGTGCATTCACAAATGGAACAATCCTTTTCAAAACAATAATTTGAACTCTGTATTTTGTCCATTCGATGCGTTAGCAATTGACTTAAAACTTTCTCCCCACAAGATCTCTCATATAGTCGTCTGTGATTGATTTCATAAGGGATCTTCCAAACAGAAACAGAATTCTGTCCTACTCGTCCACTACGCCCAACTTCTTGCCAGTATGAAAGTACACTTTTGGAAGCCCCCACTGAACAATCACTTCAATATCGGGTATGTTAACCCCCATTATGAATGCAACAGTACAGAACACGAATGGAGGAGGCAGGCGAACAGATTTCCTTTAGTATCCATTTGTTTGTTTGTTTCTAAGTCCTAGAACTGTGAAACATTTCCATGATTCTTCCCCTTGTGGCCTTAATATTGTCTTTGTATGCTTGTTTACCCATTGAATCAACAAGCCATGACCAAACATCTTTCAAAGGAGGTCACACTTACCCAATTTGTCACTAGAGGCAAACAATCCAAAAGAAAGAAGAACAAACGCATATCATATGCAACTTTCAGCCAATGTGTTCAACTAAGTCTGCAAGAAGCGCAATTTAACTTTCCATGCAATAATTTGGTTTCACTTAGGAAAAATGACTGGACTTCCCATTTTTAGAACAAAATAGTTAACAACAGTCAAATTCCATAAATATCCATCGTTTAAAAAAAGTAACAAAAACGTATACTTTACATGTTTATAATCAGATGATGAAAATACGGAGGGAATTATTTCAGTCGACGTACAGTATCAAGTGCTCACAATAATTGTAATCCTGCTGAACGCATACACTTTTACTAACAGTGGTATGTGTAAATTGAGTGTTGACCTGTTTATCGGACCGTGTAACATAACCCAGAGCGAGACTTGACATCCGGTTGTTACGGACTTCTACCTCAACGTTTGTAAGCACGTTTTATATGTGTAATTTAGATCAAAGTTTGGGATATTTATACAATAGTGACACTTTTGAGACTTCACACATCGACAGATAAAAGGTTGAGCTTCAAATCTGTATGTTTGATTTCATAATCCATTACATATTTAAGGAGTCATAGGTGGTCGAATGCGTGCAGAAAATCTGTGCGAAAAAATCTAACGTAAAAATCACGGTTGACTCTGGACTTGAAGGCGTCAGCTAAATCAGCAATAGCCTTCTGTTCAAGACCATTTATCTGGACTAACGATTCATCATACAGTAATAACATTAACATTTCACCACAGTTTATAAATATTGTATTCTTTTTTTTTTGATGTTGTTGATATCACAATAAACAAACATTATTTAAATCGGGAATCTGTGTTTTTTTTTATCTTTCCTTGTTTATTTAAATAGACAAATATTATTTATATATGGTCCTTGGAAAAAGTTTTCCGTCATAAAATATAGGTCAATGGTGGGAAAAATATCACAATTATTAATGGATTCAGTATGTCTTTAATCATTGTACATAAAAGATAAGATAATATGAAAGCGATAATCATGTCGGTTCATTTTCAGATAAATTGATATTGATTGAATGTTTATTAAATCAAGTTTGTTACCTAGCTGTGAATTTCAAAAGGAAAGCTAATTGGCCGTTAATAAGTTTAACTTATAAAAACAATGTTTGGAGAAAATTGCTTTGTGGCGAATCATTAATTGGCTTATAAATGGTGAATTGTAATCATTTGTGGCTAGTCATTATTGTGGTGAGTCGTTATTGTTGCTAATCGTTACATTACCAAAGTGTTAGATATGCTTTAGGGAATGAATGTGGTTTCGTCAAACTCAGTGAAGTGATCTTTAAAGTTTAATATTAATTGAGTGGCAAACCTGTTTGTCAAACTTATCTTATTGAGGGTATACTTTATGAAAGGTGTGAAGTCAAACTTTTTATGAGCGTAAATTGATGTTTTTTAAAAAGTTAAGGAGAGCAAAATTTTAATTGACAATTGAAAAATAAAGTAATTTGTAGTTGTTAGTCATATGTTCCGTAACCTTTTTGTGATAAACTTGTTAATCTACTCATATAATGAAAACAATTGGAATAAGCATTAGTCTATAACAAATAGTTTTGCATGATGCTTTATGTTATATTTATGCTTTATGTTATATTTATGCTTTATGTTATATTTATGCTTTATGTTATATTTATGCTTTATGTTATATTTATTTTATTTAGATTATGAGCAATATAACCAATCAAAATAGATAGACAAAAATAACATTTTCAGATGACAAATATAGAATCTGGAAGCTGATGAAACTGTTAGAGTTAATCAAAATTAAAAACATTGCCTTTTTGATATAACTTTATTTAAAAAAGAACAGTTTGACGAATGGATAGCTTAACCAAACCACTGTACATGTAACTCCATTTAGGACTAAAAAGTGATTATCGTCAGTATCATATGTTTCTTCTTGTTCTGTTTCATACTATAAGTGTAATATATGCTGATTGTGTGAATACTTCATAAGATCCAATGGTAAAGAGCTTGTATAATACACTGTAAGCTCTCAGTTTATTCTCTTTATTTTCAGAGTAGCCAAAACTGGGAATAAAACAGCACAATCTCCTAGAAAGCTGCTCAAGTTTCCTAGATCTAGCAAAAATAGTGTCTCTCCCCATCACTCAAATACTACCCTGGGTATGACAATGTTTCCTTTTTAACACACATTACATCTCATTAAACAAAGAGGCCTAACCTGTTGGTTTGGGGAGTTGTATCAATGAAATTGCTGAATTGGGAAACCAAAAAACTAATGTGCATTTTTTGGAGAACTGCATGATTTAAAAGAAGTTTCCAACTACGAACTGAAGACCTGTGCCTTTGATAGGACCCTGTTATTTAACAAGAAAAAGTCCTCATCTACAATATCATTTCTAACATTATGTTAAGTTAATGTATTCGTCTTTCACCACATTTCAACTATTTTACGAGGAAAAGCAGTCAGCAGCTTGGAAAGAATTTGTGCAGTGCTCTTGAAACACAAGGGGCAAAGATAAGTGTTGACTGAAATATTGTTGAAAACAGTGTTAACCCCTAATCCAAGGAACCAACCTCTGTACTAATTGACCATCTTTGAACCTCATTGTTTTGAGTCTTCCTTATTGTATTTGTTTGATATTTCCAATATTGAGGTGTTCGGTTGATTATTAAATGATAGCAAGAAAATTTATACAACTGTAACGAACTGGGCAAATGAACCTCTCAAAGACACGAACACTTCCGATCAGTGAAAAACACTGTTGTTCACTGAGCGGTTGTGTTGTCTATATATATACCAGCATGTTCTCTCAAACAATGCATTATGTTCCTAATTTGCATAAACGTTCGACGAACGTTACATAACTCCCACTTTCAAGTGGGGAAGGCAACTCGGATAGAAGGAGAAGTCTTAATCCCACCGCTGCCACCAATGTAACGAATTGAGCAAATGAACCTTTCAAAAACACAAACATTTCCGATCAAAAACACTGCCCTTCACTGAGCGGTTGTGTTGTCTATATATATACCAGCATGTTCTCTCAAACAATGCATTATGTTCCTAATTTGCATAAATGTTCAACGAACGTTACATAACTCCCACTTCCAAGTGGGGAAGGCAACTCGGATAGAAGGAGAAGTCTTAATCCCACCGCTGCCACTAATGTAACAAATTGAGCAAATGAACCTCAAAAACACTGCCCTTCACTGAGCGGTTGTGTTGTCTATATATATATACACCAGCATGTTCTCTCAAACAATGCATTTTGGTCCTAATTTGCATAAATGTTCAACGAACGTTACATTACTCCCACTTCCAAGTGGGGAAGGCAACTCGGATAGAAGGAGAAGTCTTAATACCACCGCTGCCACTAATGTAACGAATTGAGCAAATGAACCTCTCAAAAACACAAACATTTCCGATCAAAAACACTGCCCTTCACTGAGCGGTTGTGTTGTCTATATATATATATATACCAGCATGTTCTCTCAAACAATGCATTATGTTCCTAATTTGCATAAACATTCAACGAACGTTACACAACCATTTTATTTGAGATATTGGGTTAAGACCAATGTGGATAGTGGATAGGGGGCCTCCGTGGCCTAGTGGTTAGAGTACAGAACTTGAAATCACATGGCCCCTCTCTGCGTGGGTTCAAATCCTGAGAGGGATATGGATTTTCATGAGAGGCAGTCTCCCGACTGACTTACGGAATGCCGATGGTTCTACCCGCCTTGACCAGCCCCTATGGGCAGTTGAGTATGGGGTCTTCCTCCATCATTAAGAGTCTGGCATCGCTACATAACTGAAATAATGTTGATGTGATGTAAAACCCATATATATAAAAAAAAAAAAAAAAAAATAGTGGATAGAATGGTCCTTATATCCTAATGCTTCACTAAGACTGCAACAAGCATGTACAAATGAAAAGAAATAAAGCATGGTGTTTGTACAAGATTGAATATAGATTTGTATGGACTACTTTACTTGCCTTTATATGTCTATAACATTTGATCTCTATCATTGTCCCAGATTCAACATCTACAAGGCATTACAAAGTTACTGGGAAACAAAAAAGGACATGGAAGGCTTTAGATAAAGACCTGAAGGAGTATTTATGCTTGTTAGTTGACAGCACTGTAAAGTAAGTTATTATTTTTTTGCGCCATATCTATTTTACCGTTAGAATGCATGGTAATTTTCCAAAAATAGATATGTATTATATAGTCATAAAGTTTTTTTTTTTTTATATGTATAGATGATGTTTACATGTTTTTTTTTAAAAAAAATGAAAGACTCGGAACAAGTAATGGTTATGTATCCAGGAAGCACAATCAAGAGTGATTAAATCAAACTAAGGTGTAAGAACTTGTTTCAAAACCCATTTGAAATAAGTTAAAGATTCAATTTAACTTTCTAACCAATTAATGAATCAATTGATGTTTGTTTTGACTATTTGCAGGACTGTAGGTTGTAAACAAGCATACATCAAAGATGAAGGTGTCCAAGACGTTCTCTCACAAGGGAAAAGGAGGTAGATAGATAAGTGTTTTCCCCCGTAAATAATTGTTTCTAGTCATACTTTAACTCTTAATCACCTGCAGATGATATTTTTCACTTGAAGCAGATGACTTTAGGAAAACTTTGTAAGCATATCACATGTGAAAACCTTTCAGTTCCGCTGGTGTGATATGTGAATAAGTTGAAAAAGCATTGTGTCAAAAGGAGGAATTGCTTGTGAAAAGCAATTTCTCCTTTTGCCACAATGATTTTTGAAAGTTGTCTGTTTTGAGAGGCAGAGATGTGGCGTAAGGTAGCAATGTGTTAACTGGTGACCCATTCTCTCCTTAGGGATTTCGGGACAAAGCAACAGCAGATGACCTCGAAGACATTTTGCTAACAACATTTCCGATTTGATATTTGGTAGAAACCAATATTTCAAAAAACTAATTGCTCATTGGGAGCAATTTATCCTTTTGTCACAGTGATTTCTAATATCTTCAGCACCATATAAGGTAAAGTGAATTATTATGAAGTAAAGGGTTTGCTGTTGACCCTTTCCTGCTTGAGCTTGTTTACTGATACAATTTGGTTGCAACAGCAGAAGACAATACTAAAGTTGTACAAGGGTCATTAATTTTTCTTAGTGATAAGGGATGGAAACCATTGTGAAGAAAGAAAAACTGACTTGCTTGTCATCTCACGATAATGTAATGTAATCGAAAGATCTTGTTGGTAAGGATGGTTGATATGATTTGATCAATACAGTTGATCCAATCTATATGTGTAAAGGAATGTTTTAAGAATGTTTATTTAATTTCAGGCTGAAAGCAGCTTTAGATAAAACCAAAGTTCCGAAGAAAAAGTACAAGAATTTTAAAGATCTAAAAAATACACTTGTAAGTCATTTATTCATTCCATTATGTAGAATTTTGTTAATGTTTGCCTTTGAAATAACCACAGGTAAAAACTACAGTATAAAAATGAATATATCCTTTGTAATTTTTGGGTTGATGTGTTAAAAAGATTGAATGCTCATTTCAATTACATGATTGTTACTTGAAAATAAGGAAAGGATATAAGTAAAATCACTGAATAATAAACCTAGATTACTTTCTGAAAATGATATTTTTCCAAAGTGATTATTTATAACTCAGGAGAGACAACAATCAGATAGCTTGATAGCTGTTTTATTTGAGGATTTTAATTTTTTCTAAGCCTGCATAGCTCTTTGGGTCCTTTGTGGCCTAGTGGTTAAGGTTGCTTTCTTAGATAATGGGAGTCCCAAGTTCAAGCCTAACAGATACCTAGATGGTTTTGTGGGAGTGTCTTTTGGCAAGTCACGTCAGAGCTCTAGCCTAGTTCTGAAGGATCTAGGAAAGCCCTTACATAGCTGAAAAATTGTGGACATGGTTTTCAACCCCAAACAAAACCTATAAGCTCTGTGGTTTCACGGGAGTGTCCTCTGGCAAAACACTACAGTTACCTGGGTACCGTTTTACTAAACAGTTTACGCTTAAGATTTGCGTAAGTTTAAAACAATAAGTCCTCTTATGTCAATATTTGGCAAAGCAATATTGCAAAGTAACACATCATTGGAATCGTCTCTCCGAGATGCTTCCAATGACGTGTCACATTGCAATATTGTACTTTCATTGAAGATACTATCCATGTTTATCAATTATGACTTACGCAAACATTTTCCGTAAGTTGTTTAGTAAAACGGGCCCCTGGTCTATTATTGGTGAACCCCAGGAAAGGCATGATTTTATCTGAAAAAAATTGGTGACACAGAATTAAACCCTCACTAAATCAATTACTTTTCAAAGCAGCTAGCTAAAACGCTTTTCTTTGTAAAAACCGTTGTAGCTTGTCTGATTTGAAATGAACAGCAGACATTGATTATAGACTGCAAAAACATTATGGTTTTCTGTACCGTTTTCTGCTTATGTAAATGATTTCTTTTTTTGTCACAATGGTTTCTTGAGTCTTCCACTACAGATGATAATAAACAATTATTATTGTTGGTTTAAAACAATGTCGCATGAGCTAGAAAAAAAACAGCAAAGTGACGCTAAAAAAATATTCCCGAAAATGAGAGAATAATTTAGAAATTGTAATTCTGGACAAATAAAAAACAAATTTCATTTTTATACGCGTCGCGCGCATGCGCGAAGGCGTATATAGTGATCGTACGGAATCCTTCTTTACCTATAGGGGCTTAATCACCGCCGAGAGTAAGAAAGTAGTTCCAACTTCTATGTTGATTGTAATCTGTCTATAACTGCGTGAATTCTTATCAAATTAAATCGTCATTTTGTTAAATAACTCTTTCTTCCTTGGTTTGTTTTGGATGCGTCTGTGATGTGCAGGATGGTGATAAAAGGTAATGCAAACTATCCGCGTTAATTTCCAAACATCCTAAAACTTCTAGAAGAAGGTATCTAGCGGCACCCGATAACAGTCGAAACGGCCCGATGTCAAAATGTCCTACGTTCAAAACGGCCCGAAATAAGTCAAAACGGCAAAATTTTCGGTTTAAAGTGTTAAAACAGTGTAAATCTTATTTGGGCCGTTTTGACTGATTGAAAAAATCAACAATTGGGCCGTTTTGACCATTCCATGGCCGTTCTCATCGATCTCCGGGACGTTTTGACATGGGGCCGTCTTGACACGTTCCACAGTACCCGTATCTAGGCCGTGGGATTTCCCCCATCTACAAAGGAATCCCCAGTATTATTTTACTCAGTGCAGAACAAAGTCCCTATCTTTTATGATTTGCAAACTTCTTTTAACGACAGGCCTTGTGCCAGAAACGGCTTAGAAACATTCATGAAGAAAAACTGACAGTTATCAGCGATTTTATTTTGTTTCATAAACGCATGACCCAATTTCAGTAATAGGTTTCCGATTCGTTTGTTTGGTTACCAGAGGGTTGGGAACCAGTTCGCTTAGTGAAGTGAAAATACGGCTCCCGATTCTTTGCAGTAATATTGTTATGAAATAAAAAACTACATTGATAAACATATTTAAGCCGTTACTTTTATTTGAAAGCTGATTTTGTAATTGAACAGGACGGTTCATACTAAACAAAAAAATCTTTCATTTTTTCATTATAAGAAAGAAAAAGAAATATTGCCTGATGTATAGCCGGGAAATACACCGTGTTTTTCGTTACCATTACTGACCATGAAGTGAGCGTGTGCATTTTACAATGGCAAAATGAAAAAGAAGATCTATTATCACCTTTTGCCCAATGTATTGGGGAAATACCTCTATTGTTTCAAATCCTGGAAGAAACACTAAATGTAGGTATTGTTGAGTAGATGAAAAAATCACCCAGATTAGAATGTATGATTGTTTACTTTGTTGTTGAGATCATTTTTTAGACTTACATCTCTCCGATCCTTTTGATCTACTCTTTTCTTGTGTTCCGGTTTCTGTTCGTAACACTCGGGCATGCCTTTGATATGGCATTTAACCCAATATATATTTAATGCACTTTTAAAACTTTTCAATGATCTCTGACTGAAGCTGTATTTGTGCTGAAGTGTTTCTTAAATAACTTGTGACTGTGGCCCCTTGTAGATTGGTATCTTAACTAAAAATGCTTGTTTTCGACTACAATATCTATTTTGTTGATAACTGGAATAATACTTTTTCATTTGATTAGAGCATTGGGTTTGAGTACCACTGGAGTACTGGGACATGTCTTTTTTGACTTCTATTTTGATTTCTGCTATTCAACAGAAATGTGTTGGTTTGTCTTCAAAAATCCCTTAGATTTCTTTCAAATCCATTCGTACGCACAAACCTCTCAGACCATACTGCGACGCAGTTCAGGCCATTCTGGCCTTTGATTAATTAATTTGTTCAAAACATTCAAATAGGAGATCAAGATATATATAAGAAAATACTATCATACATGTCCAAATATGCATTTTGATAACCTATTATCAAATCCTTCAAAGAAAACCATTTTTAATATGTCAAAGTATATAAACACTGTATTATGCTCAACAAAATAGAAATCAAATAACACTTTTAAGGATGTTCTCTGTAGTTTTTTCTTCGCACTTCACCTGCGCATCCAAGGGAGATAATAATCTGTTACCGAAGAGGTACTTCAATAGTGGTCGGATAAACATTTTTATTCGGATAAGATTTATTGTTTGCAATCTTTTACAAAGAATAATCATATTATCCATAAAACTATGAAAGGTTATTAACATTATTATATATTTTTCATGCATATTGAGCACCAAACTTTTATTTTTTAAGTTTTAAGTTATTTAAGTCTTTTTTTACTCGTCAACATATAATTCTTTTTTCATTTTGTATTCGAAGATTGAATTTTGCTTGACATACTGAAAAATAAGAAAATTCTATGAAAGGAATTTTTAGAGATATCTTCATTTATTTGTAATATACATATCAATTTTCATTGTTATTTGGCAATACAAAATTTTGAAAAAAATTATTTGGATTACAAATGTTGCTTAGATTGTAATAATTTAAAATAATATTGAATTATAAAGTATTGAATGTATGAATTCATGTTTTTTGTGTAAACAAACCTTCCAGAAATTATTTTATTACCTTTGAAAATGGTTTGGTCATTTTGACATTTTTGCCCCAAAGGGTTACCATGGAAACTGTCCTTTTACGAAAAAACTAACTCGTCGACCTACTTTTCTCTTTTCATTTTTGAATTCACAATTAAATGTCAAATAACATATTGAAATTTTAGAAAATTCTATGAAAGGATTATTTTGTTATTAAACTGTAGAACATGTCCTTAAATGAAAAGCTCCTCTGTAAATCCATGGCTATGTTAAATGGATTGTGAAATTGCTTTATAACATGTTATGTTAATAATGCAATTAATATTGTCATGTTATGTAATGTATATGATAGGGCAAAGGGGGTAAAGTAAAAGGAGTAACAAATATATGTTTCAGGCCGAATTGCAGGATGAATATGACAATTTAACCAATCAACAACTAGCACTGGAGAAAGCAATAAGGCAGGAAGAAAGGTCAGCAAAATTTGAATAGCATTCTCTCCTTAACCCTTTACCAAACACTAAACTTTTCAACTGTCCCAAATTGAAAAAATGCTTGCAGACGACATTTCAAAATGTGATGAAATTGGAAAATGATCTTCTGATAGGGTAGAAAACATTGTGGGAAAAGGAGAAATTGCTTGTTCCAAGCAATTTCTCCTTTTCCCACATTGTTTTCCTGAGTCGTCGGCAACAAAGTGGTTAAATAACGTTATTGTTTGGTAATGGGTTAACAGGGGTTGTAAAATCTGATTTTTATTAACTGGCCGGTGAATGCAAAATCTTTTTCTGCACTTGTTAGTATACTATAATTATAGATGATTTCTGTAAAGATTCACTTGATTGTTGAAGCTTTTGGACAAGCTGGGCAGTACGGACAATTGACTTTGCCATGAGAATGTACAGTCTATATGTGGTAAAACTCAAAACCTTTGCAACGCTTCAAGATTTAGATACATGTCAATTCACTGTTTACAGGCCCAACATATCTAGTTTGCTTCAAATGATTACCCATCTGTGCATAATATCATACAACGGGGTACCGTTTTACTTAACAACTTACGGAAAATATTTGCGTAAGTCAAAACTAATAAACACGAATCGTATCTTCAATAAAAGTACAATATTGCAATGTGACACGTCATTGGAAGCGTCTCGGAGAGACGATTCCAATGATGTCACATGTCACTTTGCAATATTGCTTCATCCAATAATGAAATAAGAGGAATTGTTGTTTTAGACTTACGCAAATCTTAAGCGTAAACTGTTTAGTAAAACGGTACACAGGACAGTGGTTAAACAGATAAAAATAAAACAAATAAAGTTTCGATTCCCAAATTTCTTGACAACTGTGAACAACTAGCTTTAAGACAGAAAAAATTGAATTTATCTACCAAATTAATGTGATAATTGCTCATAAACTCCTCTTTAATTGTGTCAATAATTGTTCATTTAATGGCTGGGAAATCCTAACTGTTTTTAGAATGATTGAGGCTCTGGAAGATGGGGTAGAAGAAGAGGATTTTGTTTTAGAGGTAAAGTTTACTGCTATACTTTTTTTTTAATTGAATCTGGTTTTTACCCAATTTTACCCTAAATATCATTTAAATATCTATGTAAATGACGCAAATATGAATGCTGTAGGGGAGACCAGGGCTAGTCTGGCCTTGGGGCATGTTCGGCATATGGCTATATTTTGCATATCGACTGAGAGAACAAGCTAGGAACAATATTATGGCGTGACTTATGATGAATCTATCTACGTCACTAGTCAATTGCGGCATAGAAGACGGATACAAAAAAATTGTAACCGGAATCTTGTTTTCATTTAAAAATCTAAAATGTTCTTCAGTTTTTGCCTGTATTGAGGTTTTTTAAGAATCGGGTTTAACTTGTATACGTTTATTACGGCAGGGTATTGCACTTTAATTTTATGCAGTGTTAAACTGTTTCCCTGCACCTTCTAAGAATTTATCACATGATGTTTCTGCAAGGTCTGTCTGGGGCTAGTTTGACCTTTCAAGTCGGGGCAGATTCTTGCCCCACACTTTGATTAGATATGCATTATCAAGAGATATTTACGAATTTTAAGTTGTTACATTTCTTAAAGATGCATTGGCAATTTGCTTTGGACTATGTCTGAGAGAAATAATGTTATAAGCATACGAATGTGCCAGAGAATTTGGCATAAAAAAGCCAAATTCGTGGTCAGAAAAAGAAATTGCAGGAGCTGACTGGTTATCTTTGTTCCTCAAGTGCCATCCTTACCTCGCCCTTAGGACACCAGAGGCAACAAGTGTCTCTAAAGCAACAACATTCAATAGGGCTTATTAGTGTTTCTGAAGGCTTTTTTTTTATACAGCTGACAGAAGTAATGGACAAACACAAGTTTGATGCATGTAGCATTTGGAACATATATAAAACGGGAGTCATGACAGTGGTTAAACCGAAAAAAAGGTCATTGCGGGTACTGGTGTAAAGCAAATAGGGTCTTTGACTTCGTCTGAGAGAGGACAGATACCCCAATAATCACTGTTAAGATTTACCTCATTTATATATGCAAAGGGAGAGGAGTCTAATGTTATAATTCAGAATACAAAGTAATGAAGACATGTTCTGTTAAGTTAAAAGCATTTAATTTATGCGATGTGTACATTTATGTGTTACTTTTCCTCCCTACAAATTTTTTCTGTGAAATATAATACCATAATATTAGTTCTGGACAGTTAGCCGAACTTGCCCCATAGGATGGCTAGACTTTCCCCTTTGCGGGGTAAGTTCGGCTATTATGACCGGATCTCTTTCACGAAATATTACCATTATGCGACAAAAGACACACGGAAAACCATGTTGTGGCTAATACCGCGGCATTGTGCCTTACTTGTATATATTGTTTTCAGATACCTACCTGCAACAGTAATTTGATGATTGTAATTTTTCGAAAAAGGGGCCGGACTAGCCCCGGTCTCTCCTAATCTTTACAGTTTCAGACAAAAAGACTTCTCTCACTTCACTCACATGAACCAGGAACAAAAACAAAACTGTTGGTTGTACTGTATATAAACTATTGTACAATACACAATTAGTTAATTTTTATTTTTTTTTTGTTACTGGTTTCACCTTCATGGGTATAAGTGATGCTGGTGACGTTTGAATTTTTAAATGAAGTAAGAGGTGACTTAAGAAAGGTTGTTTTTTTTTCTTTTTTATAAATGGGTTTGGGTTTTACATCACTGCCCATACGGGCTGGTCAAGACGGGTAGAACCATCGGCATTCCGTAACTCAGTCGGGTGACTGCCTCTCATGAAAATCCATATCCCACTCAGGATTTGAACCCACGCGGAGAGGGGCCATGTGATTTCAAGTTCTGTACTCTAACCGCTAGGCCACAGAGGCCCTCCTCAAAAAATATTTGTCCCAGGGCCAGCCTTGCTTGCAGGTTTTTGTGATTTCAAAATTGTCAATATTCTAAAATGTCTTTGTTGTTAAAGGCTTCAGCTAGCAATACCTTAGATAAAGTAGAAACACGTACATGCATGAAAATATGAAGGGTTCCCCACTCTATGCCCAAAGGCTATATACTAAAAGGCATACTTCAATTAACTCTTTACCAAATGCCAAATTTTTTACTGTCCCAAATCGGTAAAGTTTGCAAATGACATTCCAAAATGTGATGAAATTGGAAAACAATCTTCTGATAACATTGTGGAAAAAGCAGTGTATGCACTGACTGCTAGGATATTAGCTGAAATACTGTATGAGGCAGTGTTTAATCAATCAAGAAGTAAAAATCACATTACATACATCATCATGAAAAATCATTACTTTGTTTCCTATCTGTTTGTCTGTTAGTTGATATGTTTGGAAATAGAGTGAGTGCCAAGAGTCATTTGAATTATGAAATAAAAGTATTATCTTTTCTCTCTTATACATTTTCAGGTCCCAAAAGACGTTTTATCCCTCCCAAAGATGGTGTTTGGCACACCATGACTGGAAAGGAACCCAAGGCCAATATTCATGTGCCTTGGTGGAAATTTAAATAGAGAATAGATGGTTGGTGTCGTGAATCGGAAATGTTATCGGGCAAGGCTTAGGAATATTATCCGGTGAGCCGAAGGCGAAACGGATGATAATCCGATGCCAAGCCCGATAATTTTTCCTATTCAAAGACACCAATGATCTATTCTATTTATCCTTTGACCTTTATGTATACTTTTAAACAAACAAAATGAAAATAAAGCACCTGAAAAAAAAAAGCAGAGAATGATGTAAACATGACGTCATGTGTCATGCCATTCTTATGACGTCATGATTTGTCACCTGCATGTGTTATATGGTTAGTGACGGATATCACAAATGTTATACAGCACCTCGTTATCGGTCCCAAAAAGGCACTATTGACAGGATTAAAACTAATCTAAGGACAGTGGTCCAGGCTACTATTTTACTTAACATTTTGTGCACAAAAAAAACTGTGTAAGTCCTAAAGAACATTCCTCTTACTTCAATGTTAGTTTGTTTGACTGGTTCGTTTTACATCATTTGTGAAGAAAGCTTAGGTAAGCCTATGGAATTAGTCTCGATATTGGGCTAAGCAATATTACAAAGTAACACATCATTGGAATCGTCCCGTCTCTCAAAGATGCTTCCAATGACATGTCATATTGAAATATTGTACTTTCATGTAAGATATTATTCATGTTTATCAGTTTTCTGACTTATGCAAATAAAACGGTACCCAGTGGAAGAGTGTTGCATGTGTGAATTCCTGTTTGTTGGAAGTCAACCATGTGAATTGATAAAATGACAGAGATAACATTGCATGTTGTGGGCAGGTCCCCTGTTTGCATTAACCCATTAACAAACAATAACGACATTTGACAAGTTTGTTACAGACGACTCTGGAAAACATTGTGGGAAAAGGAGAAACTGCTCGATAGAAGCAATTTCTCCTTTTCCAAAATGTTTTCTGACCTAGCAAAAGATTATGTTTCAATTTCATCACATTATGAAATGTCGTGTGCAAACTCTTCCAATTTGGGACAGTCAAGAATTTGGGTTTGGTAAAGGGTTAATACTCAATATGTAGCTGACTAATGGAAGGCATTTGGTTCTGCATACCATGATCTAGCCCATTTGCCAAGTCTTTAATGGTGTCTTTCCTTCATTACTCATGAGCTTTTTATTGCAATACTATAATGGAACACCAGACAAAATGACATTAAAACCAGACAAAAACAATTATTTACAAACATTTAGCAAACACATAGGATTTTATTAATTAAGATTGAAACTGATGTTATAAAAATTTATAACTTAAAGCCAACCTTCTGGTTTCATAGAACGATGTAAATGGCGGTAAAAAGATAGTTACAGGATAAAATCATTTAACACTGCGCTTGGATCATCCAATACTGTTTGTTAAAGGTTTTAATTATTCCTCATATGAAACTTTGTTAGACGTTGCCAACTATGGCAACAACAGGAAACATTCAAAAAGTATTTAACATAAAAAATAATTTCCTTTGTAGTATTTGACCGATACCAATGTTCCAAAGGAAGAAATTGCTCATTACGAGCAATCTCCCTTTCTGTGAAATGGTTCCAGATTAATCTGTTGAAGGTGTTTAACCCACAGAATGCTGGATAATTTTCTAAAAATAGATTTTTGTGTAATTTGCTTTCCAAAACCTGCTTAATTTTGATAAGGAAAGATGCTCAGAGAAGCAAACAGGTTAGCTCACAGGCCAGACGCCAATTTACTTGGCGGCTGGCCTGGATCGAACCGGTTTGCATAAGCATGAAGTCAGTTCCAGCACTATAAGGGTTAAGCAACCTCCGATATACATTGATTTCTCTGATTTATGTTGAGGAGAACTCGATCATTTTAGTTTTCAACTGAAAATCAAAATGTGGCTTGATTCAGACAGTCGAAAATCGTAAATGTATGACAAAATCAAAAGGGTTGATATTTGTTTTTACTACGGAACTATGTATGCATACACGATATAATCATGTCTAGATATATCTGCATGTATAAACCCATGTCCTAACCAAAGTTTGTTTTCGCAATATCGATGGCAAATTCCGAAAAACAATTACAAAGCATGAAAATGACACGATCTTTGCTGTATTGGATCAAGTCAATTGCGACAGAAGGGAAATTATCTGTTAAGAACGATTTCTTCTTCTGTTACAGTGTTTGGTTGCTGGCGTAGTTGCTGCTTAGCTAAGATTAGTAGATTATATATGAGGTAAACGTTAACCCTTTAAGGGCTGGAACCGACTTAATGCTTATGCAAACAGGTTAGATTAAAGCCAGTGGCCAAGTAAATTTTCGGCTGACTTGTGATCTAACCTGTTTGCTACTCTAAGTATCTTTCTTGATAAAAATTAAGCAGATTTTTAAGGATTTGGAAAGCAGACGACTCAAAGATCTATTTTCAGACAATTACCCAGCATTCTGAGGGATAACTTTTGTAACCATATGATGTGTAGTTATACAAACTTGTCAAGAGTTTATCAGATCGTGGATATTACGGAAGTTCATCGATATGTAAGTACAAGTACATGAATGTTGTTCACAAGTATTGTCCCAGTCCTTTATCAGACCTGTTTAATTAACTAATTAATTTTGAATGATCTACGAATAAACTTTTCTGTGATCTTTCTTGACTTTTCGATTCTATTTTTCTCTCTGTGCGGCTTGACCAATTATCAAACATTAACGACATTTGACCAGTTTGTTGCAGACGACTCTGGAACACATTGTGGGAAAAGGAGAAGCTGTTCCTAACGAGCAATTTCTCCTTTTCCCACAATATTTTCTCTCCTAGCAGAAGATTGTTTTTCAATTACATTACATTTTGAAATGTCGTCTGCAAACTTTAAATTTGGGACAGTCGAAAATTTGGCGTTTGGTAAAGGGTTAAACTCCCAGTGACGACAAGGCATTTGGATTATCATGAGAGATTGTTTCCCGACTGACCAACGGAATACCGATTAATAGATGGTTTTACCCGACTTGACCGATCTCTTATGAGATCAATGGCATGTGTGGTAGGCTCATCGATTATAATGACCAATTGAATTACTTATGACAAATAAAACCAACAAATCCCAACCGAACGTTTTTTTTTTATTTAATTGGAAAGAGGTCGACATGTAGGCCTTTTAACTTTGGAAAGTTGTAACGATGAAATTGCTGAATTAAAAACCCTAAAGTCTGGTGTGTCAGAGGATACATGTATTTGCGAAAACTGCATCGTGAATGTCAATAAGGCATGGTTGTAAGAGTGCATAATATAAGTACATGTATAAAAGTCACTCCGCGTGGTTACAAATCCTGAGAGGGATATGGATTTTCATGAGAGGCAGTCTCCCGACTGACTTACGGAATGCCGATGGTTCTACCCGCCTTGACCAGCCCTTATGGGCAGTTGAGTAAGGGGTCTTCCTCCATCATTAAGAGTCTGGCATCGCTACATAACTGAAATAATGTTGATGTGATGCAAAACCCATATTAAAAAAAAAAAAAAAAGTCACTTGTCCCTCCCTTTATCCATGTGAGTTCAAATTGATGTGATGGCATCTGGATTTTCATGAGAGGCAGTCTCCGGATTGACTTACAAAATGCCTATGGTTATAGCCAGCTTGACCAGTCCCTATGAGTTTTCAAGTTTCGGGGTACCGTTTTACTAAACAACTTACGGAAAATATTTGCGTAAGTCAAAACTAATAAACACGGATAGTATCTTCAATAAAAGTACAATATTGCAATGTGACACGTGATTGGAAGCGTCTCGGAGAGACGATTCCAATGATGTGTCACTTTGCAATATTGGTTCACCCTATATTGAAATATGAGAAATTGTTGTTTTAGACTTACGCCATGAGCGAGACGTTGTAGAGTAACTCAAAGAATGTTGACGCGATGGTGTACCCTCATAGTGACGATACTAATGATAACACTCATAGTATGTCTAGACGTTTCTGAAGCATTAAACTGAATCAAAGAGTCCTCCTCGTATTGTCCACCAACATTGACCGTCTGTTGCCCTCTATGCATGAATAATTATGACGCAGTGTAGTTAGTACTCGACAGTTTTCAGAACACAGTCGATAATCGATAGAGCCATACGCATTATATATCAAAATATATAAAGCTTGGTAGTACAAGTCTATCAAATAATGCACGTGGTCGAACATTATGCACGGCTCCGAGGAAATTTTTAGATACTCAGCATAGCTCATAGCGTGTAATTCATGCTAATCAGGCAGGTCAACAGACGGGGAATGTCGGTGAACAATACCATTGTGTGTGCAATGTAACGACGTTCACCATGTTTACAAGTTATGCTATCGTGTTTTCTGTATCCTAACATGTAGTTCATGTCTTAAACCTGGAACTCGCTTTTCCCTGTTAAGATACTATCCTAGGTAATATGCTCTCCCCATTAGTCTGGGAGCCATAGTTTATCCATATTTTCACGTCCCATTCGTTCTTATTTTCATTCGGCCTTTAATAATAATAACTTGGACCATCCTAATCGGAACTACTCGGGTATTTCCGTGAGCTGTGAAATACATTGATGTTTTCATTGGATAAACCCGATGTGTTCAGATTGGACCATCCAAGCTGTAATTGCGATACTCGTAAAAAATTGAGTCTCAGCGTCTAAATCGTCCGGACTAGTACCCACACGGCAATATCGCCCAGGAAAAGTAATGTTTATTAATGATATTGTGTTTTCGCTTATGATATTGACCTGTTACTGGATACCATATCGATAGTTCAGTGCCAGACTAAAGCAAGTGCTTCTTAAACATGCAGCACTTACTATAGTATTGAATTGAACCCTCGATAACGAGGGTTCAGTGCAACCCTAAAGTAAGTGCCTCGATTTGAGGAATGAGTTCAATACAATGAATTTAAACGTCCTGAGTGATATTAGATAGTGCAATACACTGCCTAGTGTACATGTAGTTGATCTACTACCGAGTTATTGATTTGACCTGCTAAATCAATGAAAAAGCTATATAATTATGCTAGTTTATGACATGTATGTAAATTAACAATAGGTATAATAAACTAAACTGATATCGACATTTAAACCAGTGCATAACGAACCTGAGTGTTACGTGTGTACTCTCGACGACGTTTAGATAGTTTGACTTTAAAGGAGGAATACCACGCATGAGCAGTAAGTCAGTCTCATACATCGTTTGCTTTTCTTTAACCCGTATATTGCTTGAATCGACTTTATGCTTATGCAAACAGGTTAGATCCAGGCCAGCCGTCAAGTGAATTGGCAGCTGGCCTGTGATCTAACCTGTTTGTTACTCTGAGTATTTTTCCTCAACACAACTATGTAGATGTTTAAGGTTTTGAAAAGCAGACGACACAAAAAATACATTTTTAGAAAATTAACAATCATTCTTAGGGTGAAGAGGAATACTTCCTTCCTTTTTCGTGTTGGAAAATGACGTCTGAAATCACTTCAGTTTTATTTAGCAAATGTCGTATGCTAAATACTTTACCAATGTAAACAACGTTTACACTATAACTTACTAAGTAAATATGGATTTTTAATGTCTGGCACAGACGACACCAGTGTTCACAAGTTTATTATATTGAGCAGTTTTACTTGTCCAGTACAGTAATATTGGCTAACATAAGCATATTCGAATAGTCATTCACGATTCGAATATTCGCAATTAAAACCGAATATTCGATTATTCGTTCCCATCTCTTCCCAAACCCATTAACCCTTATAGTGCTGGAACCGACTTCATGCCTATGCAAACAGGTTAGATCCAGACCAACCGCCAAGTAAATTGGCGGCTGGCCTGTGATCTTACCTGTTTGCTACTCTTAGTATCCTTCCTCAACTGAGTTGAGCAGGTATTTAAGGTTTTAAAAAGCAGACGACCCAAAAATCTATTTTTAGAAAGTTATTCTGCATTCTAAGGGTTAAAACAATCATGTCTATATTATCAGTGTTCCTCCATGAATCTGTTTCCGATGTGATAAGTGTCTGTCCTGTTATATTACTCACGCTGGAAACGGGTCAATATGATTTATGTGAGAGGGCTTGTAGATTATCGACTTAGTTAAGTTAGTTCTAACCGCATTGGTTAACCTCTAAACATGTACACACTTCAACATTTACCCGTTTTAACCCACGTTCGGCAGACCACACAGCAAGAAATCGTTTTGACGAATGAAGTATTTTCTATTTTCTCTTTTCGAGCAAGTTCTTCACAATTTCTTCCTTATATTCCGAATGGAATGTGAAACGTTCACCTCAACAATTGTCGTCTGTGTGTGTTTTCAGTTTGGACAGCTCTCAAAATATCTAAATGTGTATATTGTTTCACGTGATAGGATTAATTTGTTGGCACCGCCGCGGTTCTGATAAAGGTAAGGTTATGTATTCACTTAGAGGAATAAAAACTCACGGAATAAAGTTCCCCTTTCGGTTTGGAACCGTTGATATAATTCGATTCGCCTTTATATGTGATTTCCGTTGATTCATTTTTTTATCTGTACATAACGGTGCTTCATTTCGTTAATAGTTTAGTTTCAATTTATTTGCTTTACAACGATTGTGAAACAATTTCTTACAACTTGGACTAATAACTCTCCATTCTGCTTCCTTGATACACAACATGCTAGTATTCGCGCCAGGTATAACTTGGATGATCCAAGCTGTAACTGTGTGTTAAAAATTTCTACATCTGGATCATTCGGACTACGCCAGATGTGGATAAATGAATGGTCGCAAGAAAAATCTGGCTACTCCCGGGATACGAACCACAAGGACCAACGATGTTTGACACACCTGCATATCATCATATGTATTGATAATATAGGTATGTCAAACGGCATTGGTCCCTGTGATTCGAACTCACGACCCTCGTGTCCCAAGGCCAACGCTCTAGCCCCGGATCATTGTCCTCCACAAATTTGTAAACAATGCACGGTTTGTAAGAAATGACTAGATTTAGCTCGAATTCATGCGTAATTTGCTGTGTTGAATACCCATTTCCTGAATGACTTTAGCCTATAGGCCCCTGTTGAACAATATCGAATATCTCCTATACACTATTAACATGTATTCGCTTTCAAGGATATAGACAAAGTTCATATTTACGGATATGTGTTTTATTGTACTATTCTTACACAGTAATCTCGCGGTTTAATGGTTTTGATGCAGTACATTTTTATATCAAATTGAGAAGAGCAATTTCTCGACTGCTCAACAGCATTTTCTATCCATTCTGATGAGAACTCCGATAGAATAAAGGAGAAACCATTCATCAGCGGTTCAATGAAAAGAGTTAACATTTTTCCAACCGAAAATATAGAGATAGTTGTTCAGAATATGTCGACATGTATCCATTCCGAACGTTAGACGGTAATCAAAGCAATTTGACGAATTGGGAAATATTGTGATGTTTTTGTTCACATAGGGCAATGAACATCATCATCTATTTGGCAATAGAAAACAATGTGTTATTAGGGGAAAATTGACCTACTATGTATTCAAGTGATCATGTTACTAAATACAATTTGTATTGAATGAAGATGATTTAGTATTAACCCATTACCAAACAATGATGCCATTTGACCAGTTTGTTGCAGACGACTCTGGAAAACATTTTGGGAAAAGGAGAAATTGCTCTCAACAAGCAATTTCTCCTTTTCCCACAGTGTTTTCTCCCCAATCAGAAGATTGTTTTTCAATTTCATCACATTTTGAAATGTCGTCTGCCAAATGTTTCAAGTTGGGACAGTCGAAAATATGGCGTTTGGTAAAGGGATAAGCCCATCGGTGCGTTTATCTTAGCGATTTCGGTCATGGTCTTATGTCAAGTCAATTCGAAATCGATTAATTCCAGATCAATAGGTACACGGTATAGATCAATGGGGCAAACATTATGTTCTTTTCTAAACCAATCCTAAATTGAGAAATGGGGTAAGATGAAATGCACAATTTAACATGACGGAATAATTATATAGGGTTAAAGCCATATTTCATAGAAACATTGGAATAAATGAAATCGATATGTAGATAATATGGTATTACTTCAGGTATTACCTCCCTTTATTGAAAAAATATTAAATGACCTTATAAGATGTTTAAAATATACATACTTTTGCAATAAGACTATATCCATGACAAGGAAATCTATCTATAGAACAAAAATAAAAGCACACGTAGATTGAATATGAAAGTAATAGCCAAAATGTTATTAATAGCTCTATCATGTTCAAATAAATGCTATTCAACATATTGTGGTCTTGCTATTATTATCATACCTAAACGTTGTTAATTGACAAAAACAAAAGCGCATCTACAGCTAGCACAACGCGTGGTATCCTGAATTTCGAATATGGTTTCACAGGTCTTGCGAAATCGGACACACTTTTTGTGACACAAAGAACGAAGCATGTAGGAAGGGGTAACAAACAAATCTTTGTAAACTTGTGGAAAACCTTTCAGTTCTGCTTATGTGATAATGTGAATCGATTGAAAAAGCATTGTCGCAAAAGGAGAAATTGCTTGTCACAAGCAATTTCTCCTTTTGTCACAATACTTTTTTAAAGTAGTCTGCTTCGATTAAAAGAATGTCTGCAGGTGGTAAAGGGTTAAGAGAACGTAGTACGCAGTGATATAAACGAATAATGTTAAAACCGGTTTTAACCTGAAATAAATTCATTTCTTTTTCCAGTTATGTACCGATATTGCATTGGCACCATTGTTTTGACATAATGGACACAGGCAATGGCGCGAAATAGACGCAACAGTACGGGGTATTCCTATAAATCAGCAATAGGTATGGAACTATTTAGTCTAAACTTATTTATTTTACATCGATTGTGAAACAAGTTCTTACAACTCTCGATTCTGCTTCCTGGAAACATAACCAGTACTCGTGCCGTCTTTAGATTATTGAAAGGTTGCAAGGCAGATCCCGCTACTCACAGGACTCGAACCCACGATCCTTACGTCCCAAGACCGACGCTCTACCCCTGGACCACTGTCCTGCACAGTTGGAATATGAACATAGCCAGCACCGGCGTTGTCATTCTACCACCAGGGTATTGCAAAATGTATTGATTATATACTGTAACGATAGATATTGACAAGTCTTGGCGTCAACATTTTGCACGTTTATAGGGTATGATAATTTTAAAGTCCACGGGAGGGGAGTTAATATTGGCCGTGTATATAGGAAAAAGAACAAAACATATTTGCATGTGTGTTTGCCAGCTATCGGAAGACTTAAATATGTATACTTACCTATCTTGGGGAAAAACTGGCCGTGAAAAAGTTCGCAAATTATCTTTGTCCTTTTGATTGGTTTGCCTGTAATTTTGAGTCCTGCTGATCGTTTTGTTCTACATTACCAACCTTAGAAATCACAATATCAAGTTCTCAGAGGTTTTTGAAAAGTAATTTGGTAAAATTCTTGAATACATAATAATCATGTACTTATAATAAAAGGTATGTCTAAATTTTGGAATCAACAAAATTTACAATTGTAGGATTAGGCTGCCTCAAATTGTTTCTGACAGTCGCCGCTGTGATTACGTGTGCTTCCAAAGTGATAGTCGGTGAGTATCCAGTTTCCGGTCAATGATGATAATATCGTAAACACTAATCATGGTGATACTGATTAAATTAAAGATGACATATCAATTTCAGTACAATGAACCCTCGTTTATCCGAACACGTCCGTTCCCAACAAAATGTCCGGTTTACCGAATGATCCGGACTAATGAAGCAGAGCATGTTCTCATTCACATTAAGACATTAACAGTCTGTATGCACGTGTATACTTATAACTCTTAAGCAAACGCCAAATTGTCGACCGTCCCAAATTGAAAGAGTTTGCAGAAGACATATCAAAACGTGATGAAATTCAAAGATAATCTTCTGATATGGCAGAAAACATTGTGGAAAAAGGAGAAATTGCTCGTCACGAGCAATTTCTCCTTTACCCACAATGTTTTCAAAAGTCGTCTGCAATAAACCGGTCCAATAATTCCGTTCCCTTACAATTTTGTTCGGATTGCGAGACATCCGGATAATCGGGGTCCGGATAAACGAGGGTTCACTGTAATAATGTTTACTGAAGGTCTAACTCGTTTGGCCTCTTACGCCGTTTATAGTTTAAACTTATCTATTTAACATCGATTGTGAAACAAGTTCTTACAACTAAGGCTAATCACTCTCGATTCTGCTTCCTGGATACATAACCTGTACTCGCGCCGAATGTGGATAAATGAAAGTTCGCAAGGCAGATCCCGCTTTTCACGGGATTCGAACCCACGACTTTTGTGTCCAGAAGCCGACGCTCTACCCTTGGACCACTGTCCTCCAACATTAAGCCGTTTATACGTGTTTGCGCTCCAAAAGACCGTACCCATAAAAATACAATACAATACAATACACACATTTTATTTGCAATACTATACAAAGTCATTTGCCTATTACAAAATAATGAAATTGATTTAAAACAGTACTGATGTTATGAAAGGACAATATAAAAGTGATGAGTAACATATATACCATCTGCGCGAGCCGTCTGCATATTACAGATGCGATAACAAGGGCCTCGTAAAAATGGCGACTCTTTGACTGTTACAGGAGGAGAGTTCATCAGCGCATGCCCAGTTGAACCACTTCTTCCGGTCTATGTCGTCCTGAGCGGCTGCTTCCCGGTTTTTCTGGGCCCACTCAGATATTCGGCTCATTCCGGGGACAATCGGAACAACAACAGATTGTGCCGGATGTCGGGCTATGCGAAGGCGGTGTTGACATTCGGGGTCGTCTCGAACCTCACTTGGCTCATACTGGGTAATTTATTCAAACTGACTTTGGCGCTCATTGGTATAATGGTACTGGTCTCTCCACGGTTCACCAAGGAATACTGTTTCATCAAACGACTAAGGGTATTATAGGATATTACATTACATCGCGAACAGTCATGTGGCAGTAATGAGGTAAAACTGCGACATTTTTGTTTTAAACGGGGTCTTAGCATGTGCGAAATCTTTGAAGATCCTGTGAGTTCAAAAACGGAAGTTCTATAAATAGTAACTAATAAAGGGTTCATGGTCCGATTATTCAGTCTTACATACAATATATATTTCACACAGACTTCAAACGACATCAGTTCTTCAGGGATTGTTTCATCAGAATATCATACCTATATGAATGCATGGGTTGTATGTGTTTTCAATAAAAATGTGTCCATTCTAGATCACTGTACTTTAATAAAGGTGGAATAATATGGTAAAGTATCTTTCCCGTGGTTTGCATTTGCTTCCCATACCGTGAGAAATATGTGCATCTCGCTCGACCTTTGGTCTTTCAATTAACATTTTCTTACGCAAGTCGAAGCCAGTACTTACAAACCAAGGAAGATATACTACACCATAATCAACAAAATATTATTATATTATTAAATACACTATTGTTCGAACCTTGAGATCCAAAATGTTTTATTTACTCTAAACAACATGTGCAGTTATTTCTTTCGTGCAGTTTAGTTTTCATATTGCAATGGAGCATCCAAGCCCGTGTTGCAATAAATAAATTGCGGAACGGGCTTTATTGCAAAATGGGTTGTAACAGCGCTTACCTGTTCTCTACATGTGTACATTTCAGGAACGGTTTTAGTGGAGCAGGTGGCGAGTCTAGGAAACTTTGACGAAACAAAGTGTATACCCGACGATCTGGCGAATAAAACGAGAACCAACCTGACTGTTGGTTTAGAAGAAGCAGTTCCTCCAATTTCAGGCCCGTCGACCCTTCCCCTTTGCACAGACAACTCAGAATTAGAGTCAAAAACGAACAATACAGCATATAGTGCTTCTGATAAACACTTACCAAGTACATCGCATCCAATACAGCTCGTAGCGCCCTCGAAAGGCTCGCCGGAAGAGCTCGATGAGGCAAGCGAGGCGTCAGATGGAAAGTCACGTGATCACTCTCAGCCAATCAGAGACTCTCCTCCGTCCGATTCAAAGTCTCGCGGATGGCGAGACCAACTGCGTGGTGATGACTTTGTGGCGTCACCAGGTTCTCTTAATAAACGCGGAAACGACACACCGGTGGATCCGAGTACAGACACATCCAGAATGTTAACCACCTTGTCACAAGAGCATGCACATAACACAACCGGAAGTCAGTATGAGTTATCGTCATCAGGAATGAACGTAACGGACTGTGTCCAATGCCACAGTGTGCTTGTTAAGTTTGCCATCGCCATAGTGATAATAGACTGGACGTGTGTTGCGTTTGGAATTGTGTTTGTATTCGGAACGGTGCTGGCACTTATACGAACAACAAAATCCTTGCCGTGCATAACTTAACCCATGTAATTCTGGGTAATTTCTAAAAAAATAGATTTTTGTGTCGTCTGCTTTCCAAAACCTTAAATATATACTTGATTTCGATGAGGAAAGATAAATTAACAAACAGATTATATCACAGGCCAGCTGCCAATATACTTGGCGGCTGGCCTGTGATATAACCTGTTTGCAAAAGCATGGAGTGGGACCCAGCTCTGTAAGGGTTAATCAATCCGCTTTTTATATTTATTTGTTACAGGCTTTACATTGGTTCAACAGTATTTAATTTGTTTTGTTATACCAGAATCTGAATTGATGGAGGAAGGCCCCAAGCTTTTTTCCTCATCGGGGCTTGTCTAATTGGGTAGAACCATCAATATCCTATGCAGAGTTATCGTTCGTACCTCAAAGACAATTATGGTTGCGTTATGGGAGAGATTGTAGAACCATCTGCATTTCGTAAGTCAGTCAAGAGACTTTCCCCAAAGAGAATCAAAGTACAGACGACGGTATATCTAAACCCACTCGGAGAGGGACCGTGTGATTTCAAGTTGTTTACTCTGACCACTAGGCTTTCTATTTGTTAATCTATTGATTAAAATTGTACTAATACAGTTGTGTATTTCTTTTTATTTACATTTGGTTTAACTCTTATATTGCTGAAACCGACTTCATGCTTATGCAACCAGGTCTGATCCAAGCCAGTCGCCAAGTAAACTGGTGGCTGGCATTTTCTAAGTATGTTTGGAAAGCAGACGACACTACTATCGCTGCATTGACATGCACACGTATTTCCTTTTTCATTTGCATTTCGCCCTGCATTTATGTATGTCCTGAGTGCGAAACACTGACTCTTTAAAGCAACTTGATTAGCATGGTGCTTACTGACTGGCGAACCAGTACATAAAAAAAAACCTTAGATAATTGAATTTAACCAATCGACTGTATTTGCTTGGTAAAGTTTTAACATACGAGGAGGGGTGTCGGTATATATATTAGTAAGATCTTCTGGATTAAGAGGCATTCTAAATCGAGTTATACGTATATCTATAAAAAGTATCAACCGTCTAATTTTCGACAGTCTAAAGTTGAAAGGGTTTGCAGATGACATTGCAAAATGGGATAAAATTGAAAAATAACCATTATGGGAAAAGGAGAAATTACTCGTTAAGAGCAAGCTCTCCTTTTCCCATAATGTTTTCCAGAGTCGTCTGCAACAAAGTGGTCAAATGTTGTTATTGTTTGGTAATATGTTAAATAACACAACAAAGGCCAACAGAGACCAGTTTATTTAAGGGGGAGCATGACCAATCGTATCCACTCGGCAATCCCCGTAACAAGTCGGTAGATATAGTTATTTTAAGAAATGGCCGAGGTGCTCCGAATGGGAGCATGACATAATCATCCATTTTGTCAGCGTGTACACTGTTCCCCTGAAACACTTTACTGTCTATCTATATGTCTGTTTTATCCGGTTTGATAAAACCTAAACATGTTTGAAAAACGATATCATTTTTTAATAATGACAGACTTGATCTAAAATACCTCGCATCCTTTCCTCTTTTTCGACTTCCAAGCCTTTAACCCATAACCAAACTATAACAACTTGTAACCACTTTGTTGCAGGCGTCCCTTGAAAACATTGTGGGAAAAGGAGAAATTGCGCGTAACAAGCATTTTTTTCCCTTTTCAACAATGGTTTTGTGCCCTATCTAGATATCATTTTCTAATTTCATTAAATTTGACGTCGTCTGTAAACTCTTTTAATTTGAGAAAGTCGACAAGTTGGCGTTTGGTAAAGAGCTGAAACACCTTACCTGGAATATCTTTAACTCAGGTGATCTAAACTGTAACTGAGTTTGAAAGAAATATCTACCAGATCAGTCGGGCTAATCCCCTTCTTGTATACACATGAAATAGTTCTTACTACGTGGGGTTCCTTAACCCTTAACCAAACGCCAAATGTTCGACTGTCCCAAAGTGAAAGTGTAGAAAACATTGCGTGAAAAGAAGAAATTGCTCCTTATGACCAATTTCTTCCTTTTCCACAATGTTTTCAGGGTCGTCTGCAACAAACTGGTGTATTGTCGTTATTGTTTGGTAATGGGTTAAGAGGCCCGTTCGGATATCACAGCTTATTTTTTTTTCAATTATTTGACGTTGTTCTTAAACCAACATGGGCCATTTTCGTACAACGCTCAATACCAGCAATTCATTCTTTTGTCACAGTGGTTTGTAAAAGGTTGTACCTCGGACGCTACGAAGGTATGCACGATGACTAATCTGAGAGTATTTTTGCCGTTTTCAACAGTTTAAGACGTGTTTTGTGGCTTTCGGTGTTCCTATCCATTCAGGTTAGCAAGATCAATTGTCCTTTTTGCCCAGTATGGCGAAAAGCCTCAACGGACAAGAGAATTTTGACTGAAATTAACTCTGCAACCATTAAAGGGACAAGTGAAGGAAAAGGATTTGGCATTTACGGACAGGTAAATCAAAATCAGATTTCGCCACCCGGGGACCATCCATGCTTCAGGTAGATTTTATTTTTTTAAACAGTTCTACACATTATTGCATCATATCCGCTGCTTTCCCTCATGAACATAACTTATCAGTGATGCGGGACAATTAAATCATGTCACATAATTGACTTCATTTATTCATTTATATGAGTTAAACATCGCGTCAACATTATTTCAGTTATGTATACGATGCCTGACTCTTAATGATAGAGGAAGACCCCCCCTCCAATACTTAACTGCCCAGAAGGGCTGGTCAAGCCTGGTTAAACCATCGGGGTTCCGTAAGTCAGTCGGGAGACTACTTCTCTTGAAAATCCATATCCCTCACCGGGATTTGAACCCACGCAGAGAGGGGCCATGTGATTTCAAGTTCTATACTCTAACCACTAGGCCCGAACAGACTTGATTAATTGTTGGCACGAATATTGGTCGAGCCAGAGGGGCTCGCTTCTGCGACAAAGCGTTGCTAGACAGTTGTACCCCTCTGATTTTTACTTCCAGTTGAGATGACGTCACGTCGAAAGCGAGAATGGTGTAAGTAAAAGTACATCTTTAGGATCTTGCTATTCACAAGTCGCTAATTCTATATAAATGATTTCTTTTATCTTTTAACCCATTACCAAACAATAAAGACATTTGACCTGTTTGTTGCAGATGACTCTGGAAAACATATAGGTAAAAGGAGAAAATGCCCTTAACAGCAAAATCTCCATTTTCCAAAATGTTTTCTGCCCTATCAGACGATTCTTTTTTAATTTCATCGCATTTAGAAATGTCGTCTGCGAACTCTTTCAATTTGGAACAGTCGAAAATTGGTGTTTGGTAAAGGGTTAACTCATTTGCTCTTTCAGTGACAGATCCATTTTGAGAGCATCGTCAGACAACAACGATTTATTGGATAAAAGTTTTATCTAGGTTTCTATGTCTGGTAGCAATCATTGAGAATACAGCACAAAACACTTCTCACAAATATCTTTTTGTCACAACATTTATTCTAAAATGATGAAATTAATTTTTAATTTGAAAAAAAAAAACAAAAAAAATTGTCTTTGTGATGTTTTATAAAAATCATCGATAATCAAGCACAAAACACTTCTCACAAATATCTTTTTTCTTTTTGTCACAGCTTTTTCTTACACTTTAAAATCAATTATAAAGGGGTAGGTTCACTAACTATTAAAAATGGCCCAATGTCAAAAACGGATGAATTCATCACAAACTTGTGTCTGAGGTATGGGTTAACTAAAAACAAGTTTATTTTTTAGATTCCTGAATAACGGTTGCCATGGCAACGTAATGCTTCCTACAAGGAATTTGGTTAAGTCAAATTTTGGTTTTGATATTACAACGAAAAAATACGTGACAAAATAAGGAAATTGAGTAATGAAATATTTTTCAACAAGAAAATATTATCAAACATCGGCATTTTATTTTTAGTATTCATATTTCTGTAACCATGGTAACATGTTGCACATATCTTAAATTCTTCGTTTATGTGCTTAACTTAAACTAAATTCTCACAGTTTTTTTTTCTCACAATGTTTTTTTAAGTAATTGTCGAAGATGTCATAATGATTTAATATATATTCATTTAAACACCAATTTCTTCTAACTATGGTAACCAAGAACTGTTAAATGCAAACTAAGAGACGTTCTTAAACAAAGTAAATATGTATTTCAAAGTGAATTTGCTTTTGAATTTGCATCTATCATATCTTTAATATGCTTTAATCATACCTTGCTTTGTAGAACTGTTTTGCTTATCAAATGATAACAATTGTAACAATGTTCTATTTATCATTTGTATAAACATTCTATAAAATTGCACATGTTCTTAACCACAGACTTACAAGTCTAATGTATGTTGGGTGTTTGAAAAAACATCCGGAAAACGTTCATAACTTATTTATTAATGCGAATATTTGATTAAAATTTTTAAAACTGATAGTTTGATATTCTATGCACATAAAACAAAAGAGAAAAGTGATATAAATTGCTGATGCACAAACCGTAGTCACTGTGGCAACGTCAAGTAACTTTAAGCGGGTCAATGTCATGTAACGTTGAGCGGGACAACTTACTCATAACGGAAATATAGTATCTGCAAAATCTGTCTGGAACAGTAGTATGTTAAATCTTCTCAAAATATTCTTGTTCTTATGATACACAATTCTCCCACCTAAGTATCAACCTATCAAGCATGACCTGAAATGTTCCTGTGGAATTTTACGAACGGTTTCTCTGACAGCCGTGGGTAGGTCAACAAAAATACCAAAACTTCTGCTGCGCAACTCTGATTTCAAGGTTGGGAATAGAGGGTTTTTTTACTGTGTGTTGTATGCAAATATGAAAACTGAGTAAAAGAATATATTTATGAGTTTGGCAAACAACTCCACATTATTGATTTTGCAGTTTGATTATGTATGTATCGCTTGCACATTAGTGTGTAGAAATACCCCTATGATTCAAATTCAAACCAGTTTTCATATATCTAGCAATTGACTTTAGACACGCTTTTATGTAACTACTGGTCAATGGTCTTATAGGCACAAGGCCAGAGAAGCATGTCACCAATGTTTACAATCTAATATTTGAACAAGATGGCTGCCCAAGGACGGAATGATTTTTGCTTTTTTCACCTTCTTTTACAAATGATGGCAATATTGTGACCATCAACTTTCCAGTTCTGGTGACATACGATAGCCTATGCTTTATAACAGCGTTACGTCTAAAACTCTGCAGAGAAATTTCAGTCGAAAACTGATTGTTTTGAACGTGTTATTTTATACCACAAGAACCGGAAAGTTGATTGTCAACCCATGCCGGGTACACAATGTGGCTACCATTGGCAAAAGTAGTCAAAAAACCTGTCGCGCAGCTATCTTGTTCGGACATAGGATCATACACATTAGTCATATGTTCATCTGGGGCCCGTTTTACTAAACAACTTACGGAAAATGTTTGCGTAAGTCATAATTGATTAACATGGATAATCTTCATCAATGTGACACGTCATTGGAAAGTACAATATTGCAATGTGACACGTCATTGGAAGCGTCTCGGAGAGACGATTCCAATGATGTTTACTTTGCAATATTGCTTTGCTGTATTGAAATAAAAGGACTTATTGTTTTAGACTTACGCAAATCTTAAGCGTAAACTGTTTAGTAAAACGGGCCCCTGGCCTGGGGACAGTCTCACAGAATATGTTGTGAGAATAACACGTGTTAGAAAGATGATTTATTGATGAGCACCTGTTGTGATGTTTAGCAGAAATCATTGATAATAAAGCACAAAACACTTCTCACAAATATTTTTTTCTTTTTGTCACAGTTTTTTTCTTAAATCCAAATGCCTGCTAATTCTATATCAAAGAATTGAATAGACAGACATCTCTTTAAACCTCATAACTTTTATTTGAAGGTTTGGTCATGTTACAAAGACGATCTTATATAAGTGGCAATTGATGATTTATTTAAGTCAAGACGCACCGGTCACTAATGCAAGATACTACATTCAAACTAATATAAGTCCTGTAAGTAATTTAGCTAAATTACTGCACTAAGCCAACAAACTATCATTTAAAGGTATCAAGATTAGGTCGGCACCTTTATCTCACAGATTTGGATGTTAACTTTTTAAAATAAGTCATCTTTTACCAATAAAATGACAACAAAGATTTCTAAAGTAACAAAAAAACTAGATAATTGACAGCTGTCAGACCACATTTATAGCCTTACAGAAAAGAAAAAGATCATTGTATACTTTGCAAACTGTTTAAACTGGTTGATTTCTTAAACAACATGCTAAACTACAAACAGGAGTTGCTATTTTTAACTACCACAGTACATGAGTCTTTTAAAGCATCAAACCCCTCTTGTCACAGGATGTTAGCAATGTGCTCGAAAAGGAATTTCTGTGTTTATCTATAAATGTATATACCCGGTATGCGCTGACAGGTGCGAAGGCTCACTTCACATTATTTAACAATATCACAAGGATTCAGCAAGTAAAAACACTCTTTGGTTAAGTGACAATGATTGTTGATATCAGTCTTTTAATGTTTTTTTACTCCCAGATCACAAATCTATGAGTTTGTTCCTTTAAAGGATATCAGAGTGTTACTGACTATCTGTACTTAATGTATAAAATTGATATATTTCATCAAAGTAATACATTGTAGTAAGTAAGTATAAAAGACAACTAGAAATAAAACTATAGAGATTCAACTTCAAAAATAAAACAGCAATGATTTACACATATTTGTAGAGTAGCAGTGCAGTGCCTGTCCACAGATGTGAGAAATTTTGGAAGTTGAAGAATCAATGAGCAATTTACTTCATTCAAAGCATTATCTAACGATCATATTTCAAATCTAAAAAAAAGGTAGCAATATATGCTAAGCAACAAAAAAGGAGAGGGCCAATCACTAATGTTGTTATAACTTGTGGCCCAATCCAATTGCAATTATTTGTTTGTCTTTTCATGTCTTCTTTAAATACATGTGTCATAAGGGTCACATGTTTATATGTTTGATTTATATATGTCTTGTAACTCATGTAGATCTAATGCAATGAAATATGATTAAACTAAGACCAGAAACAAAATTCCTATATGTGGGGAACAGGCTAAAGACCACAGTGGGCAGCATGCACTTCTATCACATTGCTGGGTAAGAGAGTTCCACACAGAGGACATTCTACCATGTTATCCATTAGACTGTCTCTACTATCACTGTCATTATCACTCATTGTCAGATTAAAACAACCACCTATACTGGCCATCGATTGGTTGTTTGAAATGTTGCGTGAACCTGATTGGTTGTTAGAAACTTTTCCTGACACTGACTGGTGATTGTTTATAGTCCTTGACACTGATTGGTTGCTCAAATCAGAATTAAACACGGATTCGTCATTCGTTTTTGACTGGTTCCTTTTTTGTAAATCTTTGTATTCTGACTGGTTTTGAGACAAAATGTTTGATTTCGATTTCCTAACATGTATTGGTGAGAACTGTTCCAAAACTTTCTGTTGGTCTTCGATGACCTTTCTAGAGATTTCGGAACTACCAGTCACACTGTTAGACACGCCCTCAGTGGTAGCGAAACCAACATCATTTTCACACACACTCTGATCCACCCTAATGCCCTTGTTTAATCGTCTCTCTGCAGCAATTGCTGCCATGACCCAAGGAGGTGACCTCTGACCTTTTATTCCTGTCCCGACCTTGGAAGATGACCCTGGGGTTTCGGGTCGCGTACACAGCCAAGGGGTTTCTGAATTTTCTACCGAGTTTTGTTTGTTTCTCCAAGACAAGCATTTCTCCTGGTGTATCGAGAGCAATTCTGCACCAAAGTAGTCTGTAAAGATACAAGATAGGCTTTGAACTGTTGCCTCATAGTCTGACTGATATTACATTCTATGTCTTGATGCAATTGATATCAAAACATGTCATAGCAAATATTGATTATTCATGTAATCTTGTTTCTGATTGGTCCACATTTTAGTTCTCGGAGCCGATTGGTCCCCTCTGGCCCAAAGGGATAATGCTGATGTGTTTTTATTGCACAGTGCCTTCAAACTGTAACACATTTACAGTTTGGATCATCTGAGCTAGTTGCCTCATTGCATCACCGAGTTGTAATTGATGGAGACAGACCCAAAGCCAAATTCAAATTGTAATTTCTTCTTTAGCTCTTATAGTACTGGAACCAACTTCATGCTTTTGCAAACAGGTAAGATCACTGGCCAGCCGCAAAGTAAACTGGCAGCTGGTCTGTTTTCTAACCTGTTTGCTACTATGAGTATCTTTCCTCATCAAAATTTAGCAGATATTTAAGGTTTTAGAAAGCAGATGACAAAAAAATCTTTTTAGAAAATTTTCCAGCTTTCTAAGGGAAAACATTTGAATTGGATATGGATCATATTACTGGCATTTTACGACACTTCAACAATATAATCAAAACCAGGACAATCAAAGAGCCAGTCAGCCCTTTACGCTCTTAATATCAATTCATCAGTATAACTCAATAATTATGCTTTCCAAGCTATTTACTGCTTTTTCAAAAAGACCATAATTGATCAGTGATGAGAGAAAAATAAACTATTTTGTATTGACTTCATTAAAATTGGAAAGAGTATTGGAAATCCAGATTTGAAAGATTACACTATTATTTTGCAATCTGCATGGTGCAGCTGATATAAATGCAAACAGAAGAGGATTTGTTAAAAGTTTCAGTCTATAAATTTCAAAGTTGTACAATGGAATATCCTCATTTCTCCCCTTAAACCATTACTAAATAATAACTAAATTTGACCAGTTTGTTGAAGACGACTCTGGAAAACATCTAAATGAGTAATTTCTCCATTTCCCAAAATGTTTTCTGCCATATCAGATGATTATTTTTCAATTCTATCACATTTTGAAATGTCATCTACAAACTCTTCAATTTGGAGCAGTCTGAAATTTGGTGTTTGGCAAAGGGTTAATACACACTGTGGAAAACTTGGATTACCTTAACAACTTACCTGAACAACCATCACATCTTGCAAATCCGGTTGGCCTTACTTCTAGGCTATTTAAGTTAGATCTGAAATATTAAATATCAAAGTAATTTACTCATTCTTATTGAATGATCAATAAGGAAATACATTGGTCATTGTTTTTAACCCCATCAGTACAAGTATTTCCTAATTCATTGCTATGAAAAATAATTGTTTTTGCAGGGTTGTAAATATTGTGTCAAAAGTACTGTTTGTTATGGGTTGCTTTTACATCACATCAACAGTAAATCAGTTATTCTGTGAGCCCTGGCCCATGGTCAATGGAGGAATACCCCAAACTTTACTGCAATACAAGGGCTGGTCAAGACAGTTAAAACAATCAGTTAACAACTATGCCTCGGTTGAAAGTGTTTGGTGTACAACACTGCAACAAATTATCCATAAAGGACGTGTCAAACTGGGCGGAACCATAAGTATCCTGTTTTATTAGAAGTAAGACTTCCTAATAAAAAGGTTTGTTGAAATATGTCCATTAAAAGCAAATTAATCTTTTGTCACAATGTTATAAATGTTCATCATGAATCAATAGAATATTTATCTTTTAAACAATTACCAAATAATAACAATATTTTACCAGCTTGTTGCAGACAACCCTGGAAAACATTGAGGGAAAAGGAGAAATTGCTCTTTAAGAGCAATTTCTTCTTTTCCCACAAGGTTTTCTGCCCTATCAGAAGATTATCTTCAAATTTCATCAGATTTTGAAATGTCGTCTACAAACTCTATCCAATTGGGACAGTCCAAAATGTGGTGTTTGGTAAAGGGTTAATTGAATGGAATAGGCTTAGGTTTTGTCTACATAAAATTATTATCAACAGTATAACAGTTAAAGTGAAAGATAAGAGTTTTTTCCCCATCCCATTAAAGGCAATTTCCTACAAGTGTCCTTTAAAAGTGACTTTCTACTTTCTGAAACTTTCTTTTTGTAAAGAAAAAGACCACATTTTACCTCAGTGATTCCAACTTCCCAATCTAGCAGTTTCAGCAAAAAACTTCAAAAAATCAACAGACTAGGTCCTCTTTCATGTTTGGCCCATTCCCAAACAATGACGACATTTGACCACCTTTTTGCAGACCACTTTAGAAAACATTGTGGGAAAAAGAGTAGTTACTCATAACAATGTTTTCTGCCCTGTCAGAAGATTATCTTCAAATTTCATCAAATATTGAAATGTCTCCTGCAAACTTTCAATTTGGGTCAGTCGAAAAATTTGGTGTTTGGTAAAGGGTTAAAAAAAATATAATAAAATCGGCATTAATTAATTACCTGCGTGGTGTATTTCCTTGTTTACCTCGACCACGCCCCCTTTTCTGATTGCCCCTCCCACTTCCAGATGGACTGACCAACGTGGAGTCACTGTCATTCTGAGTCTTCTTGTTTTTGGCACCTGATTGGATGATTCAAATATGTGTGATATTATAATCAAATAACCCTCAGAATGCTTGGTGATTTTTCTAAAAAATGGATTTTTGTGTCATCTGCCTTTCAAAACCTTAAATATCTGCTTAATTTTGATGAGGAAAGATACTCAGAGTGACAAACAGGTTAGATCACAGGCCAGCTGTCAATTTACTTGGCAACTGGGCTGGATCTAACCTGTTTGCATAAGAATGAAGTCGGATACAGCACTTTAAGGGTTATGATGTGTGTTTTACTGTATCCAAGAGGCAAAAACAGGCAGTAGCCAAGGCAACACTTGAACACAGGACCTCAGCATACTGTGTAATTGTTCCACCGACTGAGTTATGTAGAATAGATGGTTGATGTCGTGAATCGGAAATGTTATCAGGCAAGGCTTAGGAATATTATCCGGTGAGCCGAAGGCGAAACGGATAA
This sequence comes from Cerastoderma edule, assembly GCA_947846245.1. Lineage (NCBI taxonomy): Eukaryota > Metazoa > Mollusca > Bivalvia > Cardiida > Cardiidae > Cerastoderma > Cerastoderma edule. Next base: position 21,772,267 of record OX401411.1, read on the forward strand.
TAATCCGAAGCCGTGCCCGATAATTTTTCCCATTCAAAGACACCAACCATCTATTCTATTTATCCTGTTACCTTCATGTATTCTTTCAAACAAACAGTATGTAAAGAAAACATGAGAAAAAAAGAAAAAAAATAAGTAGAGAATGATGTGAACATGACGTCATGTCGTTCTTATGACGTCATGAATCGTCACATGCATGTGTTACATGGTTAGTGCCTGATATCACAAATGTTATACGGCACCTAGTTATCGGTCCCAAAATGGCACTAGTGACAGGATAAATCCAGTCTTTCTCTTTAGTTTAATCTTGTTTAATTTACATTGATTGTGACGGAACCTTGAAGGTTATTAAATTCCATCTCAACTGCTTCCTGGATACTAATTCAGTACTCGTGCTTATTTGTGGGTCCCACAAATGATAGTCCCATTGTTTTACCTTGCTGGTAATCGGGATCGAACCCAGGACCCTCGGTACAAGAGGCAGACATTCTAGCAATGGCACCACTGTGGCAAAGATATTCATATCTACATTGTTGATAGAAATCTTAACATTACATTTGAGGAAATATATCTTCTCCATATAAGATGCCTTTTTTCTTTTGCAAATAACTTCATTTCTTTACCAAACCCTATATTGTAGGTTCAATTTCGGACATTTTTTTTCAACCCTTAACCCTTTACGGTATATAGCGCTGTTCGCCGCCTTATCGATTACCGTATAAAACCCTTTTCGCTGTTATACCTATTACCGTATAAAACCTATTTTGACGTTCTATCGATTACCGCATAGAACGCTTTTTGACAGCTGAAAAATTGATTCAACTTTAGCTCTTAATAACACATCTTTGCACACACGTCATTTTCTCCAAAGTTTATTTTACTCTTAAATAAATATGTCTTCTTTCATTTCCGATGATAAAATTGTAGGGTCAAAGTTTAAACTTTTGCTCTAGAGAGAATCTTTTGATAATGGTCTCACGACACGCTTATGGAAATAACGCTATCAAATTGAGATGAAGGGAATCCAAATTACCAATCCAATTAATGAGAAGTCTTCCGGTCATAAAAGATCAAAACACTGCCGATTTGTAAAGACTCGATAAGGTTTTCATGCAATTCTTTAGTAACTTAACACATTTCTAAAAATACTATCCAAATAAAACGAGAGCATACAGCACGCGACCTGTAAAGTATGTTTATGACACGGAGCTATTGTTCAAAGTTTAAAGGCGATTGAAAATCGAGCCGTCAAATAATTGACGTTATAAAGACGGCCTTTTTAAAATATTTAGCCAATTTGGTGTTTCCGATCGCAAGTCAGACATCAATGTAGATTCAGAGCAGTAATTTGATCAGGGTTTTTTAAGCCTGAAGATGATGAAATGATGATGTTGATAAATATTACCAATTCACGGACAAGCAAATTAGATCATTCCTCCGACTTTGACTACAACTACGAGCCTTTGGTAAATTCATCACCCATGGACACGTATTTTACGGAAAAATTAGCATGTTTCGTTGCCAAAATGAGTTGATTTTTACTGTTTTACATTTATTAGAAGGACCAGGTTTAACTTCTTTACAAAGCAATATTGCGTTGGAAAACATTCTTTTCTTCATTTTGGAAACGGTTTGAATGGGAATTGAAGTTAAACGATTCAGCTTTGTTGAGAAATATGCAAAGACAAAGTATGTATCTCGAGTCATGAATGGTATTTTTCGGCAACAAAATTCCCTGCAATTGATGACAAAACAGAAAAACAAATTACGGATCTCTCAGGGAGAACACATAAGTCATATTATTACTTTTGATTTTGCATAATTCACACCGTAATATACATTTTCATTGTTTGTTTAATTTTCTACAACTTAATCCTGATATGAATGTATCACTAAATAAAGAAAAAAACATCAACTTAAAGGAAATTTTGTTCTCGTCGTCTTTTATTCTTTGAGAAAATCTATTAGATGAATGTAAAATGCATTAATTTGGGTTTGATTAACAGTACCCCAATCAATAACAATTATCGGAGATAATCCTGTGCAAATAGGTACCTAGGGTGACTAATTATGTATGCGTTGATGGTCCTCGATAATCGGATGGTTTATACCTATAGTGTCACTGATAAGCCTTATCTCTATACCTTAAAGGGTTAAATCAGTATATGCTAATTTTAACATATCAGTAACTTTGGAGTTCAGAAAACTTTTGCCACCAAAAGAAATTGAGTGTAACTGCTGCACTTTTTTTCCTTCAGTACAGAACTTCATCCTCTCTCCACATGGGTTCAAATCCTTGTTTGATTTTTATGAGAAACCACTACTAATTTCTACAACTAAACCTAATTCCTACCTCTGCCCCTGCCTTTACCACGCTTTGGCACCTTCTGTTTTGGAAAGAGAATTTCATTGTCATCATCATCGTCATCAAGGTCTGATTGGGTAAGCGATACACTTAATAGAAAATCACCAAAACTCGAATCTTTTATTGGAGTGTTCTTCGCTGAGCAATTTGTCCACTTGTCCTTAACGTTTGTTGCTTTCCCTTCTGGGGTTTGTATGTTTAAAATATGATGCCCTTTTCCAGGATTCAATTCTTCCTTCGATTCATTTTCCACCAGAAATGATGTCCCCTTAGGACAGTTTTGATTCTGCTTTTGTTTTTGTTTCAAAATTTCATTGATGCAGTTCTTTGCTTTGAGTGCACTCGGACTGCTTTCTGTAGATTTCTGCTTACTCTTGAAAGGAACACCCCTTTCTGGCACCTTTTTCTTGGATGGAGGCGTAACCACATCATCACAGGCATTCAACTTTCTTTTTCCAATGGGAGTTTTAAATTTTTCTGCATTCACACCATTTAAAGCTGAAACATTGTTTTCTGTTTGTAAGTTTGGTGTTGATGTACCGATAGGTTTGTTATTAATATCTATCATAGAAAAAACCTTTTGATTGGCTGTTGATGTACCATTAAGTTTGCTATTCGTCATGGAAGAAGGTTTTTGATTGGATGTTGAGAGTTCACCGAGGTCAACAATTTTACTAGAAGGTTTCTGATTGGCTGTGTGAGTAGTTATTGCACTATTGGGTGATACAAATATATCATTCTCCTTTTCTTGGCCAGGTTTCAAATTTTCAACTCTGGGTTTGTGTTTGTTTCTGGTAGGGACATCATGATCATCATTAAAGATGGCTGATAATGCCTTAGTTGTAAGATCCGCAAATATCTTCTTCTCTTCTTTGGTCAGTTTTCTTCTAAGCTTCCTTTCAAACCTGTGTCGAACATCTGAAGAAAAACAAGCATAAATTCTGTTTAACTTTCAACTAATATTTCTTTCATTAATGTACAGGGCCCATCCTGGAGTAATATCAAATACACATGTGTCTTATTGTTTGTTTTAAAAAGATTAAGACTAAATTTCAAAATGTGATGAAATTGAAGAATAATCTTCTGATAGGACAGAAAACACTTTGGGAAAAGGAGAAATTGCTCGTTTAGAGCAATTTCTTCTTTTCCCTCAATGTTTTCCAGAGTCTTCTGCAACAAAATGGTCAAATGTAGTTATTGTTTGGTATTTGGTTAAGAACAATCCTGAAAAAAGCATAAATTGCTCCAAATAAGCAACCTATCCTTATACCACATTACTTATTACCTTATCCCATAAATTATTCTTAGTTGCCTGTAATTGCCTACATTTTTCCAGTCAAAACATTTCATTTAGAATGGGTAAACCCTTTTCTGTGACTGTTCATTGAAATCAACTAGACAATGTTAACAAAGTACTCCCAGGACTCAATGGTACTGAGCCAGGGCTCTGAAGTGTCCAGCCAAAGGACTCTCCATTAAAACCCGCAGAATTGGTGGGGTTTCAACCAGGGATTCCCTAGTCACAAGTCCTGACTGTAACTAATGGGTCAGGAAGGACTCTTGATTTCTCCCATCTTTAAATGTTGCATGGAAAAGAACCTTTTTAGACCACTGCAACTGTTGATCTGACCATAAAACTGACAAAAAAATTATAAAAAGAAAATGCAAAACCAATTATTTTTTTCCTTATAGGTTTGGTACCGTAAAACTGACCCATTCCCATTAAAACTAAATAACTAATTTTCCCGGATTTCCCCAATAAAGCTTATTTCTTAATATAATTATTCCTGAAAATTTCCAATTTAAGAGAAAAGTGCTGTGATTTTTCGCAATATGTCTGGTACCAGACCCATTCCTAATATTGAAAAAAAATTGTCAAAACACAATGTCAAAGAGCATAAAAACCTGCTAGTGTGACATTGTCCAGTTCTGTAACATTGACCGATAGCTTAGATAGGAATGCTCCAACTTCTTCCTCAAACTGCAAAAGAAACAAGTAAAAAGGTCATGATTTTATCAAATGATTGAAGTTGGTGACAGTGTGCAGTGACTGAGCTTCAGCGTCTTGTACCGAGCGTCCTGGATTTGATCCCTGTTAGGGACAAGCTGAAAATTGCCAGAACTAGCACACAAATCAGTGCGAAAACTGGTTAAGTATCCAGGAAGCAGTCATTGAGAGTGAATTTAATAAGCTTCAAGCTATTGTCACAATCAATGTAAAATAAATAAGTTTAAACTACGTAATCTATTTTCAAAACATTCAAAGAAAGATGAAAAAAATGTGTTAAAAAAGAATCATTCAAAATAGTATAAAAAAGAGGATATATCTATCACAATTATGAGAACTATCATTAAGTTTAAGAAATAATAAGTTGGCTGAACCTGTCCTCTTTACTCAGGTCCCTTGTGCTTCAAGTCTGACATGATGTCAACTGATCTAATGAGGTTTGCTGAATTACCTGAGGACCATACTTCTTGTCCAAGTGGTTTGAGTACATCCCCCTCTTCACATTGTCGGGTGTTTTGGGAGTGTGACTTCCAGGTTTTGTTATGCCTTTCGACGCCGCGAGTACAAGTTTGGCTGTCCTCGACAACACTCCCTCTACCTCACCCCCACTATCAGAGCTGGCTGCTATCTTCAATAACTTGGATTTAAGGTCTTTATCAGACTTACTCTCACTGGAAAATAAGATTTATCAGAAAGATATGACTGATAAATATGAAAGTTATAATTTCCTAAGCCATCCCAATCTCATGTGATGAGAGTAACAATCAATTCACTCTTTTTGTCACAATGTCTCTTCCAACTATCACAAAATAAATCAAGTTGTTTATACATCAATGTTCTTGCTTATGCTCTAAATTGTAAATCGGTCATAAAGTCATATCAAGGGCTTTTCCCCTTGAATAGAGAAGAGGCCTAGGCCTGTTAGTTTTAGGAAAATTTATTGATGAAATTGCTGAATTGGGAAACCCAAAAGCTGGTGTTACTTCAAGTTTTAGGAAAACTGCAAGATTTTAAATAAATTTCCTATTGGGAAGGTGCTTTTAATAGCCTCCTGATATATAACGCAAAAAAGCACTGACATAAGAGAGAAAGGATTAAGGTTGAATGCCCATAATCCTCCATTTTGAAACTCACTCTGTTATTGTATTACTACGCTCGTTCTAGGTTAATCTCGGTTGGGTCCGGAACTATTAGGTTCAATCCAAATAGTTCCTGCCCAGACCTATTGAACCGAATAGTTCCTGCCCAGACCTATTGAACCGAATAGTTCCGGCCCAGACCGCTTGAACCGAATAGTTCCAGCCCAGACTGCTTGAACCGAATGGTTCCTGCCCAGACCAATTGAACCGAATAGTTACGGCCCAGACTGATTGAACCGAATAGTTACGGCCTAGAATGATTGAACTGAATATTTCCTGCCCAGACCGATTGAACCCAATAGTTCCGGCCCAGACCGATTGAACCTAATAGTTCCGGCCCAGACTGTGGTATATTATGAGACCGACCAAATTTATTTGACCAAAGAATGAGTTTCAAAATGGCCGCTTAATGGTATTCTGCCTTAATATACAAAACCAGCCTATCATAGAAACATACCTATTCTGTATTTTCCCGAGAAAATGCCGTTTAATTGAGCTGACGTTGGAGGAATCTTGTGAACACATCTCTAATTTCTCATTTCCATTGGCTACTAAAGGCTGGATCGACTCAGTTGTCTTTACATGGAGGAATGAGAGCCCAAACTGACTTGTCTTTTTGTAGGGTTGCCGGCATATCACTTTGATTCTATCCCACTTTTTCTTGGCAACATCAGAACAAAAGGAATCTGTAGATGACATGTCAAATGCTGTACTGTTGTTACTGGATTGAAAAGTGATAGTGTTTCTCTCTCAGACTCATTTCAATATCTACAAGGAGTTAGAAAAAAATAAGTCCCAGAGAGAAATAGAGAAACACTACCACTATTCAATCCAATAACAACAGTGGCAAAATGAGGTATAAAACAAAACTAATGGAGTAAGGAAAAGGGTGGGGAAATCTGATCTTAATTTACCAATCCTTATATTGCCAAATATTTTTCTGCACTTGTCCGTATAGTGGTTTTATAGAAGGTTTCAGAGATATTTCACTCATCTGTTTAAGCTTTTGGACATGCTGGGCAGTACAGACTATTGATTTTGTCACCCCTGAAGGTGTTAGCACCCTCTGTATAAAGATTCCTTGACCTGGGCAGTGGCCTAGGCCTGTTAAATTTGGGAAGATTTATTGCTTAAATTACTGTATTGCGAAACCAAAAAGCTGTTGCGACTTTGATTTTTTGGGAAACTGCATGAATTTGACCTTAAAGAAATTTTCAATTGGGTAGGTGCCTTTTATAGGCCCCTGTTATATAACACGAAAAAGCTCTAAATAAAGATTATTCCCTATAATACCTGTCGTAAACATCTCTGTCTTTGTTGGATTTCTGCCCTGACAGCAATCTGCAGGGGTCATGAGGCTGACAGTGTAGATCAGGGTTTCAAACTCCCGACTCGCCGGCCAGTCAGACATACCTACTTTCACCTCTACTGATGCGCACCAAACTGTCCCTGAAATAATTTGGGGTGTTTTGGTATCTATTTGTATTTATGTTTTATATAGTGACAACATTATTTCAATTATGTTGCAATGCCCGACTCTTAATGATGGAGGAAGACCCAAAACTCAACCCCTCTGATCAAGCGGGTAGAACTTTTGGCACTCTGAAGTCCGTTATGGGAGTACCTCTCATGAAATTCGAAATTCAGTAGTCAGAATTTTAACCTATGCAAAGATGGGCTATGTGACTGCAAGTTCTGTGGGTATTTTTGTTAACCATTGGATCACATTGTGTCAACAGTAGTTGATTCATCAAATATTGCAATCTTCAACTCAAAATATTACGCTCTTCTGAAATTCACATGTTCTAGGTATGGGATCTGAAGTGTCTTGCCAAAGGACACTTCCATGAATTAAAATGTGCCCCTGGGGCTCGAACCCGATAATCATGAGTTCTAAGTTAACCACTGGGCCAACCAGGACCCCTTAAAATGCCTAACTACCATTTATGGTCAAGGTAGGTACAACCATTGCTATCCATTAGTCAGTTTGCAGACTACTTCTTATGGAAGTATTCTAGTTTTGAAACAACTGTCTCACCTAAGTTAATATAGGAGATTATACAGGGGTATTCTAGTTGTAAGATTGCCTCCATAACGCCTGTCCTGTCCTGGGGATGACTCAACCACTTCTTAAACACATCAGCACCAATTAGGTTGTTCACAGGATGCCTCTCGTCCTAAACAAGGCAAAAGTTGACATTGTATTCGGGGCTTGTAAAGAAATTTAAAGCCAACTTTTAAGCGGTCATTTAATAGTAGAGGGGGACAAAATCGTAGTGTGTAAGACAACAGACATATACAGCAAACCTTGTTTTCAGCAGCCATATAATAATGAAAGGAGACAAAATTGTAGCGTATAAGACAACTTATAGCTTAATACAGATGTTGGGTATTCATAAAGCTCCACTTGGAGCTTTCTTAATGGCTGATATCCTGTATTTAGATAGCCTTAGCTTAAGCTTTAAACAAGATTGACTATAGTTGTCTGTGTGTTGATTGTGACCTGCTCAAGCCAAATAGGTTTATTTTACTACCTACAAATTACTGCTGGCATATGGAATGGGGGCTTAATGCAGATTTCAACCATATTCTAGTCCTATCAACTGGGTAGTCTAAATTTCTGGTCTCGAAGACTATTGCTATATTGACTGACGCCTTTGAAGCGAAGCATGTAATACATGTCCAAATGTTAAAAAAAACAAGCTTCGTTCATAGATCATTATCGAGACTAATCAACTGGGTCAGTTTACCAAACTCTATCTTGCATAAATTCCTTATCAGTACTGATTACTCAATGTATTGTCAGGGTTAAAACTAGACATTTGATTGACTCATTTGGCAGACTAATGCTATTTATTGTAGCTCTCAATCAAGTATGCAGAAATTGGTCCCCTCTGGACATTTGGCTCAAGACTTTTCAGTTTCGATATGTTTGACTTTTACCACTTCACTTTAATATAGAGCGAGGCGGTAAGCCCCTGCAATATTTTCATTATTACAATATTAGTATTTGTGCATTGGTGTCTTGTTTATCAAGAGGGTTCTCTTTAAACTTAACTGTTCAAATACAACTAGATAAATGATTAATCGTAATATTTGAAAGATATCGTCTTACAATAACAACTTAAGTAAAGAAAGGATTTATGAAACATCATCAAATCTATTTTTAGGTTCTCGACATTTCCACTGTGTCACACAGTGTGATATCGGGTGTTAGAAGAAAAATCATAAATATGTGACAATTCGCCACAATAACGATTCATTATTAAGGATTCGCAACAAGTTCAGATAAGGATTCACCACAGAGTAATAACAATTTGCCACAGAGTAATAACAATTCAACACATTTTATAAAAAAATGGTATTGTATTTTATTTGATGTTGTTGATATCAATAAACAAACATGATTAAATCCAAAAGCTTTATTGTATTGTCTTTCCTGCTTTATAAATAAACAAACAAACATTATTTGTTTATGGTCCTTAGAAAGAATTGTCCGTCATAGGTGTGAAAAATACCACAATTATCAAAATATTCGCTGTGTCTTTAATCATTGTGCAGTATACATGTATTAGATTAGATAATACAAATGGGATAATTTTAAATCATGTTCCTTAATTAGTCATACTAATTTGACGAAATCAGAGCAATTTTTGAATCCGGTATTATCTCCCGTCATATTGCATCATTAGAAAATAAAAAGCAATTTTCCCAGCAAATTATTTTGAGTAGTTCCCTAACTATCAGTACCGTATCAGATAAATTGAATGTTGAATACATGTTCAAAGAACTTTTATTTTACCAAGAGTATTACATTACCTGGCTGTGAATTATGAAAGTTAGTTTGCCATGAATAAGATTGACTTATTAAAACAATGTGTGGCGAATTGTTATTGCTTTGTGGCGAAGCGTTAATTGGCTTACATGGTGAATTGTTTTAGTGGCGAGTTGTTATTGAGGCGAATCGTTACATTAGTCGTTACCAAAATCATGGATATTACAGTTACCTAAGTACTGGATCACAATTAATGTGATTGTTAATGATGCTTTTTACCTGTGATGTGAATGACACAACATATTTAATTGGAACAGACGGCATTTCAAAGGGTTTTATTTCAGTTGGTATGAGATGGTATAATTCCCGCCATATTTTTGTTTACGTTCCGAATGAGCTCGATCGTGACACAATGTAAATAGATGTACAAAATCGCACTAATTAACAGAAAGGATATATTGCAATATTTTTTTTAAATTTAATGAGTGTCTTCCATAAATCATCTTAAACATTGTAAGCCTAGTTTTACTTTAAGCTTACAAAAGTTATACTCTAAAATGTGGCAGTTCTGGGCTTTTGATTTTTTTCTTAAATGTACGTAAAATAAGTTCAAATGAAACTTCATTTTTCTTTTTCAAAAAGAGTTCAAAATAACGTTTTGGTTAACAGCTTGCTACGCCCCTGTTTTGTTTTACTATTCTTTCTATTTTCTTAGACTGGCCAAATGATTTCTGGTGTTTTGAATGAAATGGTAGTTGTTAACTTTAATTATTTAGATGTAATAATGTCACTATTAAAAGGTCTGCTATAAATGTGTCATCTTTCCTTGTCTAATATTAATGTCGTTTTTCGACATTTATGTCATATAAAGAATGCTAATTGTTGCCCTGAAAATCACATTTTTCTTTATGTCTTCAATTAAAAAATGATAAAGATTGTGTTAAGACATATTTGAGGAGCAAAGGATAGTAATGGATTAGAATAGAGTTTTAGAATAGATTTGAAAGAGCTTATATACTAGTTGCCCCCTTCCCAAGCTTCTGTAGACAATTCCTTTGCAAACTGCAAATGCTCAAAACTGGCGTCCCTTAAAAAGTCAAAAAAGGGAAGGAGCAAAAAGTCAAAGCTATATTCAATTATCTGAAAATTAGATAACGAAAACCTTGATTGTTATTTACAGGACAGAGAAGGTCCAACGAAGGGCCACATGAATAAAATGTGTACATTACTCAAGGATTTTCCTTATGAAAGTAGACTGAGTGAAATGAAACTGCCTTCAATCAGAGACATAGATAATGTTATCTACGTCTCTGCCTCAATTCACTATCGACGAGAGAGGGGAGACATGATTGAGGTCGTTACAAAATTCTCACCGGAAAGAACAAGGTCGACCAAGAAAAACTCTTACCTCCTAACACATTAGACAGATCCAGTAGACACAACTCGAAGACAAAGACAAGCAGATTGAATAACATTCGTAGGTTTTCGTTTGGGCAACGAGTAGAAAACAACTGTCCAGAACGGGACCAGAACGCATTACCCAATTGGGTTGTTTTCGCTAAAGACGTGAATGACTTTAAGAGTAACATTAACAAACATTGGAGTGGTAGGAAGTACAACATCAGGTCCACACATGCGCCAGATACAATAAAAAGAAGACAGAGGGAGGGTTTCTGGTTGTATAGCCTTTATACCGAAGATCAAGATATCAAGGTATCAAAGTATACTTATTGAGTGCAGAAACAACACCCGTCGTGACAAATGTACATAGGTCTGCACTGCTGAAGGTACATCTTCTTTATTTCAATCAATATGACCCCTTTTTGAATAGCGCTTATAACCTTAAAAACATGCTAGCGATCAGAAAAACTGTAAATCTGGGTAAAATGAGTTATAAATCATTATAGAATGTGTTGAAACATAGCGAAACACCACAGAATCATAACAATATAACGCCTGCACTATCTATTATCTACATTTTAAAGTGCTACTTTCACGAAAGATTTACCCACCAATATGACTTCATTGTTTACATTCAAAAATAACAAGAAGCGCTCAGATTAATGAGTTGTGATCCTCTGGTAAGAAAAATCACATGAAACTCATAAACATACTGTCATTTATCGATTGCTAACAACGCGGTCATTCAAAATGGATAATTATTTTGGTTTCATTGGCTCCCGACGTTTCTCGGCTGAGCTTGTCTTATCGCTAATTGTTAACAAAGCTGTATATAACAACAAACAGCGTTTGTAAATGCTAAATGACGTATTTTCTTTGTTACAATGGAAAAGAATAATTGAACTAAAAACAGAACGTTCTCATTTCAATCCATTACGCACCTTGGGTAGTGTTGAAAGTGGCACAAAAGCCCATTCTACGCCAGTAAGCAACGTTAGCCGCTGCAAAATAAGGGCTTTGGGACCATAGATACTGTAGCAAAACATTGGAAAGGTTAATTGAACTAAAAACAGAACATTCTCATTTCAAGCCATTACGCACCTGGGGTAGTGTTGAAAGTGGCATAAAAAACCATTCTACGCCAGTAAGCAACGTGAGCCGCTGCAAAATAAGGGCTTTGGAACCATAGGTACTGTAGCAAAACAATGGAAAGGTTAATTGAACTAAAAACAGAACATTCTCATTTCAAGCCTTTACGCACCTGGGGTAGTGATAAAAGTGGCATAAAAACCATTCTACGCCAGTAAGCAACATTAGCCGCTGCAAAATAAGGGCTTTGGGACCATAGATACTGTAGCAAAACAATGGAAAGGTTAATTGAACTAAAAACAGAACATTCTCATTTCAAGCCATTACGCACCTGGGGTAGTGCTAAAAGTGGCATAAAACCCATTCTACGCCAGTAAGCAACGTGAGCCGCTGCAAAATAAGGGCTTTGGGACCATAGGTACTGTAGCAAAACAATGGAAAGGTTAATTGAACTAAAAACAGAACATTCTCATTTCAAGCCATTACGCACCTGGGGTAGTGTTGAAAGTGGCATAAAAACCCATTCTACGCCAGTAAGCAACGTGAGCCGCTGCAAAATAAGGGCTTTGGGACCATAGGTACTGTAGCAAAACAATGGAAAGGTTAATAGAACTAAAAACAGAACATTCTCATTTCAAGCCATTACGCACCTGGGGTAGTGTTGAAAGTGGCATAAAAAACCATTCTACGCCAGTAAGCAACGTTAGCCGCTGCAAAATAAGGGCTTTGGGACCATAGGTACTGTAGCAAAACAATGGAAAGGTTAATTGAACTAAAAACAGAACATTCTCATTTCAAGCCATTACGCACCTGGGGTAGTGATAAAAGTGGCATAAAAACCCATTCTACGCCAGTAAGCAACGTGAGCCGCTGCAAAATAAGGGCTTTGGGACCATAGGTACTGTAGCAAAACAATGGAAAGGTTAATTGAACTAAAAACATAACGTTCTCATTTCAAGCCATTACGCACCTGGGGTAGTGTTGAAAGTGGCATAAAAACCATTCCACGCCAGTAAGCAACGTGAGCCGCTGCAAAATAAGGGCTTTGGGACCACAGGTACTGTAGCAAAACAATGGAAAGGTTAATTGAACTAAAAACAGAACATTCTCATTTCAAGCCATTACGCACCTGGGGTAGTGTTGAAAGTGGCATAAAAACCCATTCTACGCCAGTAAGCAACGTGAGCCGCTGCAAAATAAGGGCTTTGGGACCATAGGTACTGTAGCAAAACAATGGAAAGGTTAATAGAACTAAAAACAGAACATTCTCATTTCAAGCCATTACGCACCTGGGGTAGTGTTGAAAGTGGCATAAAAAACCATTCTACGCCAGTAAGCAACGTGAGCCGCTGCAAAATAAGGGCTTTGGGACCATAGGTACTGTAGCAAAACAATGGAAAGGTTAATAGAACTAAAAACAGAACATTCTCATTTCAAGCCATTACGCACCTGGGGTAGTGTTGAAAGTGGCATAAAAAACCATTCTACGCCAGTAAGCAACGTGAGCCGCTGCAAAATAAGGGCTTTGGGACCATAGGTACTGTAGCAAAACAATGGAAAGGTTAATTGAACTAAAAACAGAACATTCTCATTTCAAGCCATTACGCACCTGGGGTAGTGATAAAAGTGGCATAAAAACCCATTCTACGCCAGTAAGCAACGTGAGCCGCTGCAAAATAAGGGCTTTGGGACCATAGATACTGTAGCAAAACAATGGAAACGATATTCAAATGCAACAAAATAATTTATTTGATAAAGATATAACATATGAAAATAAAACGTATAACATTTATGTGAAATATATTTCTCACGAATGACTGGGTTTGAAATTCAATTTTTGGCGCCGTTAATTGCTCTACGTCGAATACAAATTATTTTGACATGACCATAACACTGCTCCGTGACGTGTTTAACCCTTATAGTGCTGGAACCGACTTAATGCTGATGCAAACAGGTTAGATTCAGGCCAGCCGCCAAATTGATTGGCGGTTGGCCTGTGATCTAACCTGTTTGCTATTCTGAGTATATTTCATCAACAGAAATAAGCAGATATTTAAGGGTTTGGAAAGCAGACGACACAACAATCTATTTTTAGAAAATTACGAAACAGTCTAAAGATTCAGTTCCTAAATCCCAAGAGTTATCGAAAAGTAGCATGATGGCAGTGTGTAAATAATCGAACGAGAGGCATGCGAAAATCGACAAATAACTTTATTCTTTGTTCAATCCAATACGCGAATTAAACTCTGGGTTGAGATTGCGAGCCCATGCACCAAATGGTCATTGACTGCAGTGACTTCCCCAGGCCTTTTAAGCACAGTGGGACCACAGCGCCTGGAGTTCAAAATAAGCAATCCCCCAGCGCCTTAATTGATTCCGCCGTGCTTAGAAATTGTCCACAGCGTTTTTAATTTGTAATTTATGCGGTCCACTTGCTTCTACCATTATTTGATATTTTTGATATATTTGATTTGGTTTAAAAACAGTAATTGTCAACAAATTAAAGTAACCTTGTAACATTTTTTTCATTACTAATGTTTGTGTTGTACTATGGTATTATCATGTTGGACAAATCACTGTTACAGTGGAACTAAATAAATGAATAAACGGATACCCTTTTTGGATGCATGTTAAAAGATGAAATTGAAAGGGAAAGAGTTATCCACTATCATGCCTAACATCCCTTCCGAGGATCAAGCGCCCGAGCGCCTGAAATATATCATGGGAGGACCCTGACCACTGCTTACCAGTACTGGTTCAGCAACAATCTGAACACATCGGGTTTATCCAATGAAAACACCTCTGAAATAATAGAGATGACGCCATATTGGTTCCCGCGAGAATGACGTCACTTTACTTTCGGTTTTAAAAATAGATTTTAAATCTGAAATCTCATAAGTTGTTAAATTTGATTGAGGAAACAATTATACATGTCACAACAACAATTTCGCCATTTGGTATGTGTTACTGATAAACAATGATTTGAAAGGATGTTAGACACTTCCATACACATTGAACTACTTAACGTGCACGCTTAGAAAATGTGTTAATTGCCGGATGCCGATTTATCCGAAAAATTGTAACCCTACACTTATATCCGAGGTGTATTTCCCAGCTCACGGAAATACCCGAGGAGTTCCGATTGGTTCAGCAATAACCATTTTATCTCTGCTCAATCTATCAACGGTGTCTCCATCATTAAATATGGACTGCAGAATCTCTTTACCTCAAAGTTGAAGGGAATTAATAAAAAATGTTCGACGTAGAGAGAGTTCGACGCACACGTCTTCGTTTGGTATAGTATATGAATATGACATGGTTCATTGTTTCTAATGAATAGCACCGGCGATTTATTGACTGTCGCTTTAATACCAATATGTCATTCCTGTCCTGTAAAGGAAGGAGATACAACCTTTCGTTTTCTTTCTTTATTCTTTTTTAAAAGCGACGCCATCTTTGATTGTGATTACCTCATTGAAATGACGCAATACGACCAGATCTCTGGTTAAGGACACACATGCACGCTACAGGCGTTTCCCGTATTTGTCCCTGGTACATATACTCCCCTGTCAACACGTTGCACATTTTTACAACAATCGGGGTGTACGAGAACACTTTCCGGCACCGTCCTCGCCGACATTTGTCGCACTTGCAGACAGCTTCCGCTATGTAGTTTGGTATCCGGTCTGCGTCGTAGGTCATGACGTAACTGTACCGACACTCTGTCCGCTCGAAGACGCCGAGGTTGACGTCCGGTAAAAGATCTATGTTACTGGTTCCCGAATGCAAGTTGTTGCAATAGTATCGGTTGCCAGATCCAATGTCGTTGTGCGCTTTGAACTGCCAATGGCTTTCCATCGTCTGTCTGAAGTTTGGTATTTCAAAGAATGTGAAGTTACCCAGGTAACGATTCGTGTAGATGTCGTGAAAAGCCGCACCGATTTGTTCTGCTGCATCTACAGGTTCCCTGCACATCCGATCTCCGTATGTCAGTGTGAAAAAGGAAACCAGCAAAACTACCTATGAAAATGTAAACAAAGTTGTGACAACTGTCTCTAACACAATCCTAATGCATCCACTTAAGGAGTCTATTTAATAAGGTTTCAATGCATTCGTCAATTAATTTTCATGACTTTTATGAACATAATAAAAGAACTCCATATAATTTTTTAGTTATTCATTTCTATAATCTCCTTTTATGTGCCTTTAAAATTATGTACTGCGGAATCAGCGAGGACATTCTTACTGAACATGTTTGGATCGTTTATGTAATCAAATTATCGTTCCTGTCAGCAAGATTGTGAGGCATGAGCGTCCCCAGACGCAGTGCAATTTTTCTGCGATATGACCTGAAATTTTTAACGAACTCGAAGCCAGAATTACGAACCGTACCAATATACTCACAAAGGAGGAATGTTGGTCGTTCAAAACAAGAATCTAATTGGTTGAATTAACTAGATCATATGTTTGGTTGAGCATTGGCCAAAATGGATCGTAAAAAAAGTTTTCTTTTGTATTCACCGCTTTGAAAGTGTTCCAAAATGAGTCGTGACATATTATGATTTCGTACATGCTTTTAAGATGGTAGAAACGTATTAAGATTGTCACTGTCATCTCTGTAAAATGTGTTCAAGAATGGTTCAGGTAACTTTCGAATGTCATAAAAGATTGACATTTTTTCCAGTTTGATCAAGTCCGTGTTGATTGACTAAGCAACAGCAATAATAGATATTGTCGCCATTCATACTCGTAGTAACGGAAGAGTCATTCTGATTGAAAAGCTACTACCAGTTCATAACGAAAAGCATTGATCAGTAAAGAGTATGAAATCAAGAACGGGTGGTATGTATCAGACTGTGATTTAAGAACCTTTCATATAACAAGTACATACTAATTCCACCACCATCTTATTTGCTTTCAAATAAATCAATATGGTGCAAATCTTATCAATGTAAATGACCTTTTTTTTTTCTTTTTTTTTTTTATCTATTTTGCTGTTTCTAATGCAATAAATAATTTCTTAATCCATACGACATCGAAGTATAAAATTCTGTAAGCATACCTTCGCCTTGAACATTTCGCCCAAAAATAAAGATTCTTCGTATTTGAATGCAACACACAATTATTTCTAAACTTGAACTTTTATCATAAGCAGTCTCATAAACAATCGTCAATGAAAAGCATCCTATCATAATATATATATAGGCAAACATACCTGTACCGGAAAGGCTTGTGCGTACTTCCCACACGAAAAACAAACTATCTCGTGACTATACCAAACCACTGGCGTCACTGAAGCATGTCGTAATCCCAAGTTAACAACCAATCGGACGCCTCCATGGTATGCTAATTTTTCTCATGAAATCGATGAAGCATGACATTTTGGGTTTACGGATATATACCATAAGTTCCGGTCGTTGCAACGGCATGCTATTGGTTGCATGCCACTTGGTCTTCCGAACGCCACTGCTTTACCAAACGACACCGTTTTTCCATCGTTCCGAATGCAGAACATTTGCAGACGACAATATAATACATAGTCTTCCGAACACAGGGGTCTAAAGTTATCCTGGGGTTAGCACTATGTAATATAATTTTATATTACTGAATACTGACCCCAGGATGAATAAAGACCTCTGTAATTCCAAGCGACAACATTTTTTCCATCGCAGACGACAATATAAAATCGATTTGGTGCGTATCTTATACTGCACCTGTAATGTATGTATGCAAACATTGCAGTTTTTCAAAAGAGAATAAATCCCATTTTCTTACTAAAATTGCTTATATTGTCTGATGTACATAATTGATCATAAACCCGGGATCGATTTTGTAAAAGATCTCCCCCCCCCCCACCCACCCACCCCCAAAAAAAAAAACCGCAACGTTAACCACGACTGTACTGATAGCTGTTCAAACAATCGAAACGACATCCGATTTACATCATATCATCCAATAAATGAAAGGTTAACAAATATAATGTGAACCATGACTGAACACGTGTTCAATGAGGTGCATCCATATTTTTCGATTGACGTCATTGTATTCAATGAAATAGTAAGAAAATATCTCGCATCACTTACGAAGTACCAATCTGAACACATCGGGTTTATCCAATAAAAACACCTCTGAAATAATAGGGATGATGCCATATTGGTTCCCGCGAGAATGACGTCACTTTACATTCGTTTCTAAAAATAGATCTTAAATGTGAAATCTTAAAAGAAGTTGAATTTGATTGAGGAAACAACTATACATGTCACAACAACAATTTTGCCATTTGGTATGAGTTACTGATAAAAATTGATTTAAAAGGATGTCCAACACTTCCATACACATTGAACTACTAACGTGCACGCTTAGAAAATGTGTAAATTGCCGGATTCCGATTTACCCGAACAATTGTAACCCTACTTATATCCGAGCATTCGGAACACCTCGGCCATTTCTTAAAATAACCTCGGAGGTAATGATGGGGAGCCATTTTTTAAAGTAGTTCAGCAACGAAGGCCCATCGTATCTACTCGGCAATCCCCGTAACAAGCCGGGGATTGCCGAAAAGAGCCGATTGACAAAATATGAAACAAAGATGTGTTAATATGATCATCTTTAATGAAAAGGGTAAAAACTCCATTCAATTGTGATATATAACCAATTTGTGTGTATTCAATAACATATTTAGTGCCTGTGTGCATTTTGCGTTATCCGCCGGAAATAAGGCGAATTACCCCAGGATTTCTGGTGTATACATGTACTGCCTACGAGGTATATCTACCGACTTGTAACGGGGATTGCCGAGTAGATACGATTGATATCCGAGGTGTATTTCACAGCTCACGGAAATACCCGAGGAGTTCCGATTGACGAAGTACTTCCGGGTCGAAGTACCAAAAAAGTAGTCCAATTTAGAAATTTTGAGTTTCGACTTCTGGTGCATGGTTTTGCTAAGAAAAGATGAACTGGAAGAACACGTGTGTGTTTCCTGTTTAGATAATAGTCCTGCAATGTTCTCAAAGTTTGTTTTGGATTGCCTATTGCAGGACTATCTGTTTGGGAAGTATGCATACAAGTGCCAGTGCCTCGGCCAGATCTAACAGTTGGTGTGCTGACTTTCAGACGGTACTAGTACACCTTGATCCGTAAGAAAAGAGATGATTGAGATCTTCATTTTATTGCAGCATTTGACAGTTTAATGGACCAACTTGATGTTTAAGCATAAGGGGAGAAATCAATATTCTTAATTCACCAGAGTCTTGAAAAAACATGAATTTCCATTTGATTCAATTGAAATGTAAGGCCTCGAAAGTAACAGGTGTATGACCTTATGAAGAAACTATGTTGCCCTTAGAACGGAAACGCTATTGGTTAACTTACATATCTGCTAAAATTTGTTGAGGAACAGGGGAACATAAAGGGGGAACGGGTGAATGTATGTCTAACCCTAAAAAAATACTGGGTAATTTTCTAGAAATAGATTTTTGTGTCGTCTGCCTTCCAAACCCTTACATATCTGCTTGATTTTGATGAGGAAAGGTACCTAGAGTAGCAAACTTGTAATATCACAGGCCAGCCGCCAATTAACTTGGCGGCTGGCCTGTGATCTAACATGTGATCTAACCTGTTTGCATTAGCATGAAGTCGGTTCCAGCAGTATAAGGGTTTAACATTTCGTACGGGGAGTTAGGTAGATTTCCATTATTTGTTATTAGATTTGTACAAATGGTTAAGTATTGGTTAAAAGTTCAAAATTCCACACATATCATTACAAGTTATGTATACCAACGTAGTGTTGAAGATTGCCAACATAATAAGAATAATTGGATCAGCAGTATTGAGAAGTTGCTTTTCAACCATGGACTTATGTATGCATGGGAAAACCCAAATTTAATTGGTAGTCATTACGCTTTTGTCTCGGAATTCAAACAGCAAGTTATAGATACATTTGTACAAAGTGGCATTCTTCTATAGGAAATAGCAGTAAATTATTAGTTTTAAGGAAATTAAACCATTTTTTGAATTTGGCGATTATTTAAACTATGTCATGGTTAAGCAGAACAGGATGCTGCTAACGAAGTTGAGAATTTCTGCTCATGCTTTACATGTTGAAACTGGAAGATACAGAAAGGATAGAGTAGCAAGGGATCAAAGAGTATGTAATGTATGTAATACAAACAGGGTTGAAGATGAGCATTCAATTTGATAAGAAAAAAATACATAAAAGACTATTATACTGTTAGACCAAGTATGTTAAAATTCGTACAACTTCTTCAGCCGTCAAAAAGAAGTATTGTTAATTTGGGTAAATACTTAAAGGAAGCATTCAAGCTCCGCAACTCCCTGCAAGTGTTAAATCAGTAGGAATCATCCTCGAGTTGTTTTATCTATCCCAGTTTCGGAGATGCAGAGAAAGTCAAAATAATCTTAGATTTTGAATCCTATTAGTTCAAAATGATATAATGTCATATCTTATAATATATACGATCATTTTGGATATCTATTTGTTCATATTGGTATTAGTATACGATCACTTTGTTCGTAATGGTGTAATGTATACGATCACATGGGTTATCTATTCGTTTATAATGATGTAAGGTAAACGATCACATTGGCTATCTTTTTGGTCATAATTTTGTAATGTATACGGTCACATTAGATATCTACTTGTTCATAATGTTATATTGTATAGGACCAAATTGGATAACTATTTGTTCATGGATATCTATTTGTTCATAAGGATGTATTGTATACGTTCACATTGGCTATCTATTTGTTCAAAATGTTTTAATGTATAAGATTACATTGGATATCTATTTGTTCATATAGATGTAATGTATACGATCATTTGTATATCTATATGTTCACAATGTTGTAATGTATACAGTCACATTGGATATCTATTTGTTCAAAATGTCTAAATGTATACGATCATTTTGGATATCTATTTGTTCATAATGATGTAATGCATACAATCACTTTGGATATCTATTTGTTCGTAATGGTGTAGTTTATACAATTACATGGGTTATCTATTTGTTCAAAATGTCTTAATGTATAAGATTACATTGGATATCTATTTGTTCATAATGATGTAATGTACACGATCACTTTGTATATCTATATGTTCACAATGTTGTAATGTATACAATCACATTGGATATCTATTTGTCCATAATGGTACAATATATACGTGCACATTGGTTCTCTATTTGGTCATAATGATTTAATGTATAGGATCACATGGAATATATATTTGCTCATAATGGTGTATTGTATACGATCACATTAGATATCTATTTGTTCATAATGATTACATTTATATGATCACATTGGCTATCTATTTGCTCATAATGGTGTAGTTTATACAATCACATTTGATATCTATTAGGTCAATATAATGTAATGTAAACGATCACATTTGATTTCTTTTTGTTCATATTGATATAATGTATATAATCACATTGGATTTCTTTTTGTTCATAATGTTGTAATTCATACATTGGATAATTATTCGTTTATAATGGTGTACTATTTAAAATTACATTGGATACCTATTTGTTCAAAATGGAGTAATTTATACAATCACATTGGATATCTATTTCACCATTATGGTGAAACAATGGTTTTCAATTACATTGAATACCTATTTGTTCAAAATAGAGCAATTTATACAATCACATTGGATATATATTTGATCTTATTGGTGTAATATATACAATCACATTTGATATATATTTGGTCATAAAGGTGTATTGCATACGATCACACTAAATACCTATTATTTCATAATGATTCATAGTAATTAAATTATCACAGTGGATATATTTTATTACAAAATGTTTGAATGATATATGATCACATGGTTACCTTTTATTTCAAAATGTTTAAATTTGTACTGACTTGATGATAAACTGTATATAGTTTAATTCAATAAAGAATCTTGAATCTTGAATCATTTAGGGCGTCGACCAGCCCACTCGAGTATGGTTTGGTGACTATGCAAATTAGACGTAAGTCTAACAAGGACAAACCGGTTTTTGTTGCAGCTTTTAAAAGAGCTTACTACACTCTCGACATTTTTTTTCTTGAATCCGTTAACATCCCACGCATCAATTAAACCTTGTGATCTGATCTGATATTTCGGTGTCCTTGCGTCATCAGGACTTTGGAAAAACCGATTTTTGATCACGTGTTCTAAACTGGAATGTTCAATTCAATTCAATTATTCAATTCAATTAAGTTTATTCAGTATAAAGCACAAAGTACTTTTTACAAAAACAATAAGTAAATCAATGGAAGAACATGATAATAGTGTTGGCGAGAAGCTATGCAAGTGAATACAAACATAAATATGAGGATAGACCTCAATTAATGATAGACAATCCAAATGTGCCTGCATGAAAAATGAACTTACTTAAAAATAGTATTTCTCTAATATTAATTATTATCATCATAAGCTTAGAAAACTTTTGAATAGTTGGCCAGGTATAATAATATGAGTTCAAATATTGTTTTTCTCAGATCAGTATACACTGGTCAAATAAGAAGGAAATGATATTCGTTTTCTATATAATTATTTTTACAAATTTTACAGTATCTTTCTCTTCTTGGAATCCTATCATATCGCCCTCGTTCGACTTCAAGTTCATGAGATGACACTCTAAATTTACATAAAGAAATTCGTAATCGCTTATCAGTAATGCATTCAAAATATTTTTCAAGCAAGAACTCATGTTTATACATACAATAAGACACTAATTTTTCTGAGTTATTTATGTTTGAGTACCAACTTTGATAATATTGGTCATAAATTCTTTGTTTGATGCATCTATAATTTACCATTTTAATATTCTGCTGCATCCCTAGGTTATTGAAACCTAGGGATTCTAACAATATTTTCAAATGATATGCCCAGTTAAGACCATTATAATTGATACCATGATTTGCATCATCTTTCATCATGTTATAAACTTTTTTAGTTAAAATATTATCTGACAGTTGTAGAAGCTTTATCCAATATCGGACCATGTTACAATTTCTATTTATATTTAATGGTACTCTACCTAATTCTCCGTATAAAGCTACTAGATTTGTCGAGCGTTTGACACACAAAATTTTTCTGCAAAATTTGGTGTGGATCGCTTCAATGTACATGTATCCAATCAGGAATGTTAGGTAACATGTGATCCAGATATAACTGACTTGATTGTTTTTATTATAAGGGACGAATCTTGATCATGTTGCGCTGCCCATATCAAAATCTATTAAGGAATATCCCAGGCTTATATGTCAAAAGGTCTTTTCAAGCCTGGTCGAACTAACGCCTCATTCGTATAAAACTTAAGGCACATAAAAGGATAAGAGTACACATAAATCACTGAAAAATTATAAAAGGTTCCTTTATTTTTTTCATAAAAGTCATGAAAATTGATTTATGAATTCTGTGAAACCCTATTTGATAAATTCCTTTTACATAAGTTATTTTGTGCTCAAGGTGTAGTCGTCTCCAATTCAACCATGTTAATGAACAATATGGTTGTTTACATATTTGAATAACGAATTCTGATTGGTCGGTTAGAAAATATGTATCACATGACTAGTTCAGAGTTGAAAAATCAGGCAATCTTAAATTTTAGACTCGCTAGCCTTGGGGTTTTCGCGTTGGCTTCTACGTTTTAATTGTGCTGATGGTCTTTTATTGGTAATAACCATTTGATTAATAACATTTTTGAAACCGACAAAAAGTTTACCAAATAATATAGTTTGATTTAGCATTAGTCTCCTTTTACGAGCCGTAGAAAAAACAACAGAAGACTACCTCATATGAATATCAAAATCTACCTGAGAAGTCACGCTGGAATGGGGTGTTGGGCTTTGTGGTTACATGTTTAGTTCCGTAACCAGTGGGCAACGGAGGGTCAAATGTTTTTTTTATTCAGAACAGAAAATCTTGGTCTAACTGGTCTTATTGTAGTCTTTCAAGAAAGACACACTGGATTCATATACAGTGAACCCTCGTTTATCCGAACACGTCCGTTCCCAACAAAATGTCCGGTTTACCGAATAATCCGGACTAATGAAGCAGAGCATGTTCTTATTCACATTAAGACATAAACGGTCTGTATGGGCGGTGTATAGTTATAACCCTTTAGCAAACGCCAAATTGTCGACCGTCCCAAATTAAAAGAGTTTGCAGAAGACATCAAAATGTGATGAAATTCAAAGATAATCTTCTGATATGGCAGAAAACATTGTGGGAAAGGAGAAATTGCTCGTCACGAGCAATTTCTCCTTTACCTACAATGTTTTCAAAAGTCGTCTGCAATAAACTGGTCCAATAATTCCGTTTCCTTACAATTTTGTTCGGATTGCGAGACATCCGGATAATCGGGGTCCGGATATACGAGGGTTCACTGTAATTTAGTTTGACACAGAAAAACACTTACTTATCCAGAACGCTAATGCTACATGATTTTTCATTCTGAACGGGAACTTACTGTCTAACTGGTCTTGTGTAGTTGTTTAAGAAAGACCTATTGGATTTAAATAATGTGGTTTGACACAGAAAAGACTTATTTATCCAGAATACTACATATCTACGTAATTGTGTTTTAAAGCAACCATTGAACTGTTCTATCATCGGTAGATGTTTCAGTGATGATCAGTCTAGGATGGATATCAACAAGTGACAGTCTCCCTGGAAATTTTCCGCTGTTCGGTTGTGTTATGCTGAAGTTTGAACATTTAACCCTTTACCAAACGCCCATCTTTCGACTGTCCCAAATTGAAATGGTTTGCAGAGCACATTTCAAAATGTGATGGACTTGAAAAACAATCTTTTGATAGAGCATGAAACATTGTGGGAAAAGGAGAAAATGCTCGTTTAGAGAAATTTCTCCTTTTCCCACAATGTTTTCCAGAGGCGTTTGAACAAAGTTGTCAAATGTTGTTATTGATTGGTAATGGGTTAAGGAGTGAGTATTCGCTGTTTTCTTCAAGCTACGCATAAAGCCAAACTCCCATGTAACATCTGATAATATACTAAAATTTAAACGCATATCATTTTCACAACTTTAATTATTGTACCAATTAGTAGAATACCCATGCTTATTCCTTTTTCCGCGTTACGTAGTTTAGCGGAAAAACTTTTGTCTTATAGATACGCACCTGAAAGGTGTTGTGACAAGTTGTTATGAAATGCTGACTAATCAGACCAGAGCTTGAGATCGCTTGTAAATGAATGTATGGAAAATGTTGCAGTTCTAGCGAGCACACACTGACGGATAGTCAAACTTCCATAATTATAATTTACGAAAACTTATTAGTTACATTCCATTAATTTGTATCATGGGTGATTTGTACGAAGTCCCTCGTATGCCACTGAGATGGACGCTGAATTGGTTAGGGGCACAGCTTTTTCAGAGCACTCCTCTGTTTTTTGGCTGGACGTCGCGTTCATTCCGTGAGGTGGATACTATATATAGTGTACTTGTATAATTCATAGTACATGCATTTATATTTCACTCATATGTTAATCAAACCATATGTAAGAACATGTATTAGTATTGTTGTAAATAAACTCCATAGCAGCAGCTATCGTGCCTCGCTATGTGCAAATGGATATATTTGTTTTGTTGTATAAGCTAATTATATGTAACGAGTGCCCTTTAATAGTAAAGATGAGAGTAACCTTTTTAGAATATATATGCTTCCGTCGGCTTACTTCGGTCGTTCTCGGTACACATCGGTCGGTGCCGGAACTATTCGCTTTACACCGACTAGTTTCGGCCACGACCGATGTATGCTGAGAACAATCGAAGTAAGCCGACGAAAGAATGAGTTTCAAAATAGTGGATCATGGGTGTTCTACATTTACTATGTTGGTTGTGAACTTGTGAAAAATAGATATGAGTTCTACAATAATCCTCGGGCTATTGGCAAGTCTGTTAGTAATAGCAGGTAATGTAGGTCCTTCACCCTGATAACAAAAATGAAGTCGAATCTCAGTTATTCGAAGTCGATGGGACACACATTTCTTTTCAGATAAGGCGTGTTTCTAGTGATCCAAAACCAGGAAATAAAACAACAAGGTTTTACTACAGAAGGCTTGTTTATTAAGAAAATAATTCACCGGTGTAAATGATAATTCCTATATTGTAGGTAGTCATTCGTGATAATAAATGATGTACACCGGATTTAACTCTAAGCTTGCTAAATTCGCCAGAAATAATACCACTTTGGTAGACCAGCCTTGCGTTCAATAAGGAGAAACGTTATCGGCGAACGTTTTGTCTCACGAAAATCTCTATTGAACGGAAATACTTTTCGCTTGTAAGGGAGAATAATCAAATCCGATAAAGGGAAATCACCGTGAGAAAGTTGGAAATTGGTTACGAATATGTATGTGTGCGAACACTGTCGGAATTGTCAAAATATTCCTTTTGCAGATATATGGTAAGTTATGTCTCATACTTCTCATGATTTAAATCAACATTATAGCAACAGTAAAACGTTAATTTCAATTTTATTATGAACCACCCTTTATTAATTACACAATCAATGAAATCATTTAAACAAGGAGTGAAAGAATCCAAAGTCCTCCATTTTGTTCGCCTGTTTGTATTTTGCGAGTCAAGCTCCACTTCCGTTTGCGAGATTCGCGGGCGCTCGCGGAGATAATGTCGTAAAATCTTACGGATTTTCGGTAATTCGCAAACAATTCGCAAACGTTTTCCTTATTTAACGCAAGGCATAGTTGGTGTAAATTAAGGATTGATTAGTTATGGTTAACCCATTTTTTTAGAATGTATTTTTGTTTGTTTCAGTATGTCAGTAGATATTGAATAGAAATAACCGAGTCACAAAGGAGAAATTGCTCATCGAGAGAGATTTATGCTTTTGTCACATGTCTTTTGCTACAGGTGCGCCCGAGTGATTTATAATTAGGTAGGGTGTGGTAAATGATTGTTATCTCACCATAACGGGACGGGTCTCAGTCGGGGTGATCATGATCAATGTTTACGATATAAAACAGATTGCAAATGGCGGCGCCCCATGAGTGAGCAGGTATTTATGCATTTTTCCATCAGACTGCTTTTGTTTTCCACTGTTGTTTCTATGACATGTTCCGACGATTAATTTTCCGCAACCACCGGTGAATGTTGTTTCCATTATGACCGTGCTGTTCGCTTCAAGACCCTGCACAATATTTCGAGTCGAAGGATGCGTATGACCTCGTCTGAGGTTTCTCTATCGAGTGGTCGGAGCATAGCGTATATGAAATAGTGGAAAACAAAAGGAATCTGCTGAAAAAAAGCAAAATATACTTTTGGCGCGGCCATTTTTTTTCGGACATTTTTTCGTAAACATTGGTCACATAGTCACCCGCCTGGGTCTACAAGGGACAACCAAAGCATATGTATAATCAAATGATGAGAAGAAGGTCAG
This sequence comes from Cerastoderma edule, assembly GCA_947846245.1. Lineage (NCBI taxonomy): Eukaryota > Metazoa > Mollusca > Bivalvia > Cardiida > Cardiidae > Cerastoderma > Cerastoderma edule. The sequence goes on from OX401411.1 coordinate 21,799,488, forward strand.
TGTATTCAAATCTTTATGTCATATTATAACAATAAACATTTAATTGTACTTATAACTTTTTGACAGATTCTTTTTCCAGAAAATAATCAATTAATGTTATAAAAATATTCAAATACAAGTAGGAAAGTCATACACGATTACAATGAATAATCATATCCAAAGCTTTGATCCGAAACTTCGCCTTATCTAAAGAACTCTTTTCAGGTTAATTCCGGATTTAGATTATTAAATGTTTTACACAAGGTAAATCGCCCGGTATTTTCATTAAAATACATTATCATTGCGAATGAGGTATGAGAACTTGAGGTCGATTACACGTACACCCAACAGATATGAATTCGAAAACGCCTTCATATTCAAAATAACGGTTACCCGTGATGCACCTTCGCCGTATCACCGGAAACGGTCGTAGAATTGGTGCGCAGCTTCCGGTGAAATGTAAACATCCGGTCTCGTCCTTTTCACACTTTCGTCCCGTCTTTTCAATGCACTGCTCACAGCTGCACTTCACCTGGTAAAGGATGGACGGTTCTCGATCGATATCATAGTCTGCGTCAACATACCACGGGCATGAATACTGGGCGGTACTAGAGTCCGTTTTGTTGGAACTTCTTTCACCAAGCACCGCCCATTTGTCCATGCTCTTAAACGGACAGTGAGAAGAGTCTCCGATTTTCGTTTCGGATGTGCGAAGGTTTAGCGTGTCTCTGGTTAAATCAGGCCTAAGCACTTGCGCAATCTGCGACGCATATACATGGTATAACTTTCTCAGCGCATGGGCTTTAAGTTCAAGACTGTTTTGTGGCAATTCACAACTTCGATCGACTTCTGGTGTCTTCTCTTTCGAAAGTGGTTCACTTGCACTACATACTAACAACGTGCAGATCTGAAGAAATATCAATGTGAAAAATAAATCCCTCAAATGTATCTAATCGAAGTTGCATTTTAAATGGTTTTGTTTGATACAGAACGTATCATCGTCACGCCGATTTCAAGTTTCGATTTGTACTGATCCATCACGTTTAGTGAACTAGGGATGTAACAACACAGCGTGCAGGGGTGGTGATAACTGATTTTTATTTGCTTGTTCGTAAACACAAAAGCGTTTTCTTCAAGTGTCAAAAGAATGATTTTGCATTGAATTCCTATAATAATTATCTTGTTCGTTAAACATCTTTGACAATCATGTCAAAACGAACAATTGCTTTTGCCACCCCTGTCCTGTGATTATGAGAACTACATGTGTAACTGATAGATCTAATTCTCAATTTATATATAACGAACGTTTCTATACGGTATCAGACAAAAACATTATGCTTTTCAAACTTTTGAGCTAGTATCTAAAGTGGTTTTCAACTGGAACCACCCACGTTATCCAAAAGAAGGGGAATAGGAAAACAAGTTTTAAAAAAATCTGAACTCAACTCACCATTGAACATATTCTATAATTTGACGCCACCATGCTTCAGATCTAAACAGTCTGTTTGTCCAAGTTTGAATTGAGTTAGAATGAGTGTTTATTTCTTTTTTATAAGTTGCCGGCGATTCACAGGGCCGTTTTATGACAATTATGATTAGTCATTCTTGTACGTGGTTATCAATTCCTTTTGACCCTTACAGTACTGGAACCGACTTCATGCTTATGCAAACAGGTTGGATCCAGGTCAGCCGCCTAGTAAATTGGCGACTGGCCTGTAATCGAACCTGTTTGCTACTCTGAGAATCTTTTCTCATCCAAATTAAGCAGATATTTAAGGTTGTGGAAAGCAGACGACACAACAATCTATTTTTAGAAAATCGCCCAGCATTCTAAGGGTTAAAATGATTGACTGGCTTGAAGATATCTTTGACAGATCAAGTCCATCCTTCTCCATTTAGTGTTATAAAACATATTCAAACAAAAACATAAAGAAGAGACAAAAGTAGAATTAGCTTATCGTTTGTTTCACAATACGTTTTTATTGTTGATTTTTTCACTATACGCTTTTCCATTTTTTTTTATACCAACTCAACTTTCTTTAAAAATAAATGGTTCTTGACTAAACAGACACCTCAGTGGTATGCCGTAAGAAATGTCCCGACAGTGATAAGGGACTTCAGTAGAATACGATAAGGAAATGGTTACCACATATTTTTTATATAATTGGTACCTTTTAATTTCTACCCAATCTTCAAACGTTTAATCCTTAACAAGAGGTAAAATTCTTTTTCTTCTGAAACAGTATTAGAAACGCGCTTGCTTTAAAAGCAAATTTCATGACAAATGAATTTTTTTATAGAGGGTGAATCTTTCAGGACAGAAAAAAAAAAGAAATAACATGTTATGCGAACGCTCGTTTTTATAAAATGCTTGTTTCCAAAGAGTACTTTGAAGTTCCAATATAGAAAGAAACATTCATGAAAGAATGGTTAGAGAGTTAACAAAAAACCAGGAAGACCCCAGATAATCTACTTAATGACGTTCAAGGACACGTGTTGTAGGGAAAATTATAACTCTTTAATACGCAATTATGATATAAGAAGGTGTTTTTTAGATACAGTGACCCAATATAAAAAAGAAATGCTTAGTTTGAATTGGTTAAGTTTTCAACCGAGTACATCAAATTCACATACAATTAGTTAAAGTCCAACACTATTAAGATGTTCTTAATTTATGTATTTACTGTCATGGTTGATGTGCGATTAAGTTTGTTCTTCCATTAACTCATCTCAATTTTTTTATGGTAATTACCCATAATTATCAATTACTCATAATAAACGGGGGCCCGTTTTACTAAACAACTTACGGAAAATGTTTGCGTAAGTCATAATTGATAAACATTGATAGTACCTTCAATGAAAGGACAATATTGCAATGTGACACGTCATTGGAAGCGTCTCGGAGAGACGATTCCAATGATGTGTTACTTTGCAATATTGCTTGGCCAAATATTGAAATAAAAGGACTTGTTGTTTTAGACTTACGCAAATCTTAACCGTAAACTGTTTAGTAAAACGGGCCCCGGTTCCCTTACCTCTGAGAACATAAGATAACATAACATAGTTTTATTTAGACATTAGGCACACACGCTCATAGTCAATACATACATACGATGGGTATGGTAGTCAATCTATAATTCATTAGCCATTAGTAGAGTTATATATTATATTCATACAAATTTAAAGTGATCCTATAGGCTAGTATCACTCGAGTTCATATACCATCTAAAATGGTATCGCTCAAGCTCATAACCAGTTGCAGGGTAGCAAAGCCTGAGTTTATAAATTTTCTGTAGGGTGTTAATACACAAATTCATAGACAATCTAAAAAGAGAGATCACTCAAATTCATAAACAAACACGCTGTAGCGAAGCTTAGCTTTAGTTCATGAATATTCTGTAGGGCGCTAATACATAAATTCATAGACCATCTTAAAAGAGAGATAAATCAAATTGTTAACCAGTTGTAGCAAAGCATAGCTTTAGTTTATAAGTATTCTGTAGGGTGTTAATACATGAATTCATACATCATCTGAAAAGTGTTATCACACTAATTCATAAATATTCTGTTGGGTGTTAAATGATTTTATAGACCATCTGAAAAGTGATATTACTCAAATTCATAACTAAACTATTTGTAGCGTTGCATAGTTATAGTTCATAGCAATTTTGTAGGGTGTTATCACACAAATTTATGAACCCAATAAAAAGGATTGGGCTTTTAAATAGTACAGTATACGGTCCTACTTTCTTCTCCCTTTTATAACCCTTTCCCAAACAATAACGACATCTGACGACTTTGTTGTAGAAAACATTGTGGGAAAAGGAGAAATTGCTCATATCGAGCAATTTTTCCTTTTCCCACAAGGTTTCCTGCTCTTTCCGAAGAATATTGTTCAATTTCATCACACTTTGAAATGTCGGCTACAAACTCTTTCAATTTGGGACAGTCGAACATTTTTTGTTTGGGATAGCACGATGTTTTTATATTATGACCTTTGAAAGCCCTCCTCAATTATCTTGTACACATGTATTTGCATATAAGGACATACGTGCATCAACAGCATACAGTATCAACAGCATTTCTGTTATTTCTGTAATTACAAGCAATTCTCAAAGTGTCAGAACGATGCCAATGTTCATGTATAAGTTATGTAATTATCTCTGTATATGTGCCTATGTTTCTCTCTTCATATTATAAACATGGTTACTTTTGAAATTTAGTCTTTACAATCGATAGGTGTTGCCTCATTCGTTTTATGTTCATTCATAAGTCAATCAGCTTTTTCTAAATATGATTTCTTTTTTCTTCATTATTTTTAACCCTGACTTCTGATAAAAAGAATCACTACGATTGCCGCTTATGTCGTCATCAATTACACGTACTTTGTTAACAAGTGATGCAACAGTCAGTTTCAAATCGGAAAAAAGCTTCGCACGTATATTTAGTTTCGAATCGGAAATGGCTTTTTTCCATGTTTTACTTAAGCTCTCCACCACTCCCAGCCTATTAACCCTTTACAAAACGCCAAATTTTCGACTGTCCCAAATTGAAAGAGTTTGCAGACGAAATTTCAAAATGTGATGGAATTGGACAATCTTCTGATAGGGCAGAAAACATTGTCGTTACGAGCAATTTCTATTTTGCCCACCATGTTTTCCAGAGTCGTCTGCAACAAAATGGTTAAGTGTCGTTATTGTTTGGTAATGGGTCATGGGATGAATCTTCTCGACCGCATGGTTGGTAACAATTCCTATCTGCTTTTATAATGTCCCTTTTCGTGCGGGTTCGATCCCCGACCTTGTATTATTTACGAGCAGTTAACTCCCCAAGAAAGAACGATAAATCCTCTCATAGACTTGATCGATGTTTTTATTGAAATACAAAAACTGACGCGAACCACATAAGATAAACAAAATCAAACAATATATCTGTTCTTAACCTTGCGCATATGTACAATATTGATTTCTGTTGTTGTTCTTTTTGTCCAGTAATACAATTATCACAAGGTTTGAATCCCTAACATTTTCTTGATACGAGGCCAACAAACCAACCTAATGTTTAGTAATTTCCGGAGGTCGTTTGAAGAAGAAGTTCTTGATAATTTAAATAGCTGTTTTATATGCAATGCAGTGGTCCATAGGATACGTGACTTTTCCTCATTGACAATTTCGATATTTTGGGGATGTTAACCATGAGTTTAAAACTTTATTTTGTAGATTATTTTCAAACTATTCGCTCTAGAGGATGAACGAAAAATGGCGACTTACTGCGCTGACCTTTGAATATTTAGTTAGTGAAAATAGAGAGTGGTTAAACGAATTTGCCGATAGAACGTTAAGAAGATCATGTCAGTGTTTCTAATGTGTATGGGGACTGTACACGAATAGACCATCGGCGGAGAAATAAGTAATAAGGCTGAATCTTTGTATTGAAGCAACTAGAAAATGGTCAATATGACTATGTTTGTACCTATATATTTATAAAGAACAGTGGTCCAGGGATAGAGCATCGGCCTCCGGTCACGAGAGTTATGGGTACGAATCCCGTGAGAAGCGTGATCTGCATTGTGACCCTTCATAAATCCACATTTGGCACGAGTACTGTTTATGTACCCAGGAAGCAGAATCAAAAGTAATTTATCTAAGTTGTAAGAACTTGCTTCACAAGTGATGTAAATGAATACGTTTAAACTATATATATTCTATCTACAAAGAAATAGGCGTCTAACAGTGGAGGCGGAAGTTATTTGCTATGGTTGATTTCACACAGCATCGGTTTTGGTGTTCCCGATATTTCAAATTAGTTGAACCCGATGATGTTAGATTGCGTAATAGTGTGAAATTGAATTAAGTTCAATGATCTATCTCTCTGTGTAAACAATTTTTTTTTTCATCCTGATATATCCTGTTTTAAGGGATCTTACCTAAAAGTTTAGTAAGAATCCTATTGAGATATCTCACTTCAATAAATCAAATTGCATACAAAGAAAGGAAAAACGAATTATGATTTGTCATCTGTGCTCGCATATATACAATAGTATATAAGTTAATGTTAATTCAAACTTGTGTTCAAAACACATACAATATGTATGTAATTAAAGTATTCATAAAAAAAAGACAATGTAGCAAATTGCTCATAATGAGCATCATATCCTTCTGTCACAATGATCTCATGAAAAAAAATCCAATTTTGATGTTGTTTTTTTACAAAAATTCATATGATGAAAACTATAAGTTTTCATGTAAAGAATTATGGCCAACCATCTGATAAGTGAAACAACTATTAACCCATTACACACATTGAAAGTAACATAAAGTGACACTGTGAAATATTTTCTTTTGTGATATTTGCAGTATTACGATAGAATCTCGCTGTTGCAAATGGAAGAGTTGCTACAGTAGTGTCTTATATATTCTGCCGTATGTACAAGTTGACACGTTTTTAAACCGTAAATGTTTCACGTTTCCGATTACGTCATTAAAAAGATAAAACCGTTCTCGTTTTGAAAGTAGTTCCGGCAACGCCTTTTCCCATACACGTCATTACGTTTGTTTCTGTTCATGCGATGCGTATTGATACAAACTATTTCCTTGTTACAGACGAATCTATGGCATGCGGATGAATCCTTTCTTAGAATGCAGATTCTTTTCGTTTGTGTTAGAAAAATACCAGAAATAAAACAAGGGAGAGTTTCGACAGTAAAGTGTTGATTTTTATCAGATCGACAGTAGTTCACTTATATCGTAACGAATTCACTAGACTCATATCATCAAGGGACAATAACCGATATCATATCACAGAAATAACTCGGCCAACCCAAGCCGTTGATAGCGAAATACCGAAAATAAACTATGTCTGGATGAACCGGACTAACCAGAGACCGGATGTTTGAGTCTGAAGGACATTTCCAAAACTCCCATTCCCTGGTCGTTATCACGTTTCACTTCATTAACCATTTCCTTCATATTCGTTACGTGACGCTTTATAATGTATTATGCGATTAGTAAAGCGTAACACTAAAAGCAGAGTGTCAAGGAAAAGAAAAACGACCAATAAACGAGTGCTTGATTCTAATATTCAAACATCGGATAGACATAGCAACTTTCATGTATGGGCCTTATTCTATTCTTATTTGATAACGTGCCTCGTGATACACGTAAAGCAAAATGGAATTCATTTTGAACAAGGAAAATAAAGTTGGATAAAACTCGCGAATGATTTAATTTTGAAATTGGTGTGTAACAGGGTTGAAAGCTTCAAACAATTCTATTGGACAGAAGCATAGACAAAGGCTATTCTGATAGGTTATTCTCGCAGTCTTGCGAAATCGCATTAATTCACTCATCTCATATAACGATCACCCGTATAAATAGATTAATCGATTTTCAAAATAGCTTCTCTGATGACTCGTTCCTTTTAGAGCCGATTCGTCAGAAAATTGGTGTTCAGTTTGACATGTCATTATGTGTCTGACTGGATCATAGTTTAACACTGTTTTCAACAATGTTTTGGTAAAATCGCGTTGTTCCTTGGTCCGACACAGAAGCTATCATTTCTAACATTTTAACTAACCTTTCAGGTGTAGGCTAATAATATTCCTAATCGAAGAAGTGCGACGAAGAGATGCGATCACTATCATTGATTTTAAGGTACATATACTAGATGGATAAATGACCCGGTGCAAAAAGGGAATCCTCAATGTTAGTTTTGTTTAACATACTTTATTGTAAAATATTTATTTCATTACAATTGGATTGGGAATTTAATTGGCGACTGGATCGAACCCGTTTGCATAAGAATAAAGTCGGTTCCAGCACTATAAGGGCTAGACCGTCCTGCTGGTGAGTCCCGCCTGCAGAAATAACCATTTTATGTTGCTGATAGAAAAGGATAAAGGGAAATAAGTGATAATCGTAAAATGATAAGTATAAAGTACCACTTTGTAATTCAAATATCCAACAGCACTCAAGCTTAAAACGGCTGAACGATTTTGTAATGGGTAAATATAAACCATTGTGACGAAAATAGAAATAGCTTGTGACAAGCAAGTTCGCCTTTGTTCACGATGGTTTATTCATTCTCTTTTTCTACAGCTGCGTCAAAGCTTGGTTTTATGAAGAAAATCATCGGTCAACATTCAACATATCTTAGCCAAATGAAAAAGGAAATATTAAGAAAAATTTCCCCTTTAAATACCGTTTAGGAGGTAACATCTTGTTGGTGTCCACGTGTTAACCCTTTCTCAAACGTGATGAAGTTGGAAAATAATCTATTGATAGAGGGGAAAACATTGTGGGAAAAGGAAAAATTGCTCGTCACGAGCAATTTCTCCTTTTCCCACACTGTTTTCCAGAGTCGTCTGCATCAAAGTGCTTAAATGTTGTTATTGTTTGGTAATGGGTCTACTGTTTATACATTTGAACGGGGTTGTTTTACGGTCACCCCTGTACATCGTAATTTCATTTTCAATTCCTTCCTTGTTTCAGAGTCACGTGCATTTAGCAATCTATTGACTTATCAGCTTCCACACGTTTTATTTGGATCGTTCGTTTTCTTTCCGGCTTAACAAAAGGAAATCAGCAAATCGGAGTACTTTCTACTTTCCATAATCTGATTGGTCGAAAAGCGCGGTTTTGAGACAAGTTGCCGGGGGAAATATTTATGTTTCTCCTCCTGATCTAACGTTTTTACGAATCATTTTGTCTTTTGACTTAACGTAGAATACCAATAATCCGCTCTTAACGAGCAGTTTCTCCTTTTCCCACCATGTTTTCTGCCCTATCGGAAGATTCTTTTTCAAGTTCATCACATTTTGAAATGTCGTCTGCAAACTCTTTAAATTTGGGACAGTCGAAAAGTTTTGTAAAGGGTAAAAATAGTTGAATGAAAAGTTGAATGGTGGGTCTAACGCTGCTTTTTGACTGCATACAATGACCACAAGCAATGTGAAAGAACCCATTCAAATCATTGGATTCATAGCTTGCGTTAGTCACTTACGCTTGATTGGCAAATCTTGACATATCACCAGCAGAAGACTTAACCCTTTCCCAAACAATAACGACATTTGACTGCTTTGTTGCAGACGCCTTTAGAAAACCTTGAGGGAAGCGGAGAAATTGCTCGTAACGAGCAATTTCTCCTTTTCCCACAAGGTTTTCTGCTCTATCTGAAGAATATTTTTTCAATTTCATCACATTTCGAATTGTCGTCTGCAAATTTGGGACAGTCCAAAATTTGTTGTTTGGGAAAGGGTTGAGAAACCGATACGGATAACGTCTCAATTGCTCTTAAACGGCAATCACTTCCTTTCAAAGCGAACATTTCTGCCAAATAATAAGAGGATATTATACTTTTTCTGCACAAATTAATTGCAGTTTTTATTCGATTTCAATATTTTTTAAATGAGACCATTCAATGGTCCTGCAAATTGAATGTCCCGGATTCAAAAGCATGGGGGCTTGTTTGGCTGGGATGTTTTCAACCATTTTTCAGTCATATCGCGGTAGTCAGCACACAGCTTCTGGTAATACATCAAGAGGACACACCAGCTGCTTTCCCGTATGAACATACTTGATAAATGTTGTGAGACTGATGAGACTAATGAACCATGTCGCATGGACTTCCTTAATTCTTATAGTGCTTGAACCGATTTCATGGTTATGCAAACAGGTTGGATCGAGGCCAGCCACCAATTTACATGGCGGCTGGCCTGTGACCTTACCTGTTTGCTACTCTGAGTATCTTTCATCATCAAAATTAAACAGATATTTAAGGTCTTGGAAAGCAGACGACACAGAAATCTATTTTCAGAAAACTACCCAACATTCTAAGGGTTAAAGGTGATTGGTATACGATTGCATGGCGTTGTTTTACCCTTATTTTACAAAAGACGGTGTTAACGTGCGGTTTGTGACTAGCGTAGTTCGACGAGAGTTGTTTTAGCAACGAATACATACGATTTACATGGTTCAAAGTAATTCTCCTGAAGGATATAAACGATGTACTTTACTAAGCGGTTATTTAAGCGGCTTTCGTTTTCTTTACAAATAAAGCACACATGGATTATATAACGGGGAACAGCCGCCATCTTTACACGCCAATTTTGTTTCTAAGCAGATGGTCATGTGACATTGGTGGTGGCAGTGATCGATCCGATAAAGGGAGATCACTGTGAATAGTTTGACTAAGTAGTTCCATTTGGATAATTTAGTTTTGTTCAAAAAGTATTCAAATTCACAATAAATCCGCCGCCTGACTGCGACTTAAAATATTCGTATTATGATTACCGTATTAATCTGTGCTGTAAACTGTTTTGTACTTGGAAACGTTTTAGCGAGAATGTGGATTCTTCTGACACATTTGGGTGCATTTTGCCGAGGAGTTTTGGTGACCTTTTGTGAAAAGTCAAACGCTCTGTCCAGATTTATCTGTAAGACTTGTTTCAGGTCAATCACTAAATTGCATGTTAACAAGATGTTAACAAGCCCCACATGTTGCATAAACTATGATGCCGCATTTTAAAGGGTAAAAGAAATTTATTTTTTATAGCGGCGCAAGCATGCGCAATTTACATATAGAAAAGAGAGGCAGATAAAAATGCGTGCAAATAAAAATAGTTCATGTAGAAAAGTCCCGGCGTATACAAATAAGATATGATAATGGGCGTGATTTGTATGCAATTATCCAGCTATCAGCTATCTGGCGCCCTTCATTAAATCGTCTGTGCGATTTATGTTATCTTTTACAGAAGAATTTCTCAATTATGGACGTCAATTCGAATTGTTTCTATTTCAAACACCGCTGGGGAAAGGGTGAGATTGCTCACATATGGGCCTTACGCAATGTATAGTCCTGACGGATTATTATCTCCCCAAATACATCAGACATTAAGGTAGAATACCCATAATCCGCCATTTTGAAACTAATTTTTTCATCGGATTACTTCGGTCGTTCCCGGTATACATCGGTCGTGGCCGGAAGTATTCGGTGTAAAGCGAACAGTTCCAGCACCGATCGATGTATACCGAGAACAACGAAGTCATCTGAGAAAGGAAATGATTTCAAAATGGTGGAATATGGGTATTCTACCATAACGTACTGTTTTGAATTTGGCCGCTGTTTAACGATGTTTTTAACGATTCATTCGTTGTTTAGCAGAATTAATTCGCACAGCCCTGACCCCTTGATCAAATCATATGCTTTCACTGTCCTTGTCTTTAGCACACCTTTGAATTGTTTTACTGTTTTCGTTACCATAAGCTTCATTCCATAAAAGAGTCCGTTATCACTATAATTGTTTGCTCTTTTGTCTTAACAAGTTATCACGCGTCTGCATAGAGCTAACGGCCTTTGACGAAATAAACCTAGCGACGTTATTTCAACCCTTTACCAAACGCCAAATTTTCGACTGTCCCAATTGGAATAGATTGCAGACGATTATTCTGAATTTGATGAAATTGAAATGGAATCCAATAATAAGGCATATAACATTGTGGGAAAAGGAGAAAATGCTCGTTTGGAGCAATTTCTCTTTTTTCCATTATGTTTTCAAGAGTTGTCTTAAACAAACTGGTCGAATGTCTTATTGTTTGGTAATTGGTTAAGAAAGGATGCCAAGTAATCTATTATTTTTTGTTCTTTTGTCTATCAAGTTATAAGTCATCGTAAAGCAAAGTCATCGCCCTACGACGAAACAACCTAGTGTCGTCCTGTTATGGAGAGTATGCCAACGATTCTCGTTTAATAAGGTTCAAAATGGTTGATATCTTAAACAATCAGGAAGAAAATAAGAATTGAAAAGAAAGCCAATCGATTTCGACCTGCATAAAAGTAAGCCCCAGAGAAACCAACGACAATGGATGTATTTATCATTAAGACAATTTTAACGGTTCATTAAATTGCATCGTGTATCTTTTGCCATATGCAATATAACTTGCCATACACCTCTCTCTTCCTTTTTCTCAACCTCAAACATTTTCGCCATTACCAGTAAACCATTCCGTTAAAAAAGACTAGCGACGATAAAGTAAAGGGTATCTGCATTGATCGATAAGAGAGAGAGGTGTGTGCTATTTTTAGCACCATTTCGGCAGGGAAAAGTCCCCGTAGTGACGTAGAGCGAGGTCAGGTGACACTCACGTGCCGTCGAGAGCGGACGAAGGAATCCAAACAAGGAACTTGAAGGTAGACTTAACGCGGATTGGGTGTTAGCCGCAACGGAACCTATAGATTGTCGTCCAGACCTGGAAAAACCCTGATAAACCACTGGACTTGAGGCGACCACTGTCGGTAAGACTTTTGTTTGCATACTCATATATAAGTACCTTCGATCTTAATCAATGGTCATCATTCCAAACGGATTCTGATTTTGAACAAGTGTGAAAAGAAATTAAGCTTAAGACATCATAAGCATTAGCGGTGTGATTTAATTGCAATAGTTATACGTTGTTATTATCCAAAGGGACTCTGATTTTGGTTAAGTGTGAAAAGGCATTTTAGCTAAAGACATAATCAGTTATAGCAGAGTGAATTAATTGCATTAGTTAAACGTTATTGTTATTATTATGTAAGATTTCTAAGGTGTTCAAGAACAGCGTTTGGTTTACTATTTCGCCAAATTAATTCCTAAAGGATAGAAGGAGACCCGATTTTGATTTGATTGATCATGGTTAAACTGACTAATATGAATCATGGCAACTTCGTAAGTAACCTTTTTCATGTATCAAATATATAACTCCCTCGAAACTTAATGAGATTAAGACTCCTTGTAAACAATACTACATATCAATGGAATCATAGTTAGTTTCATTATTGCAATTGACAATATGCCCAATTCTCAGTTTATTTCTTCTTGTGCATGTATCACATTTTATAAAGGTGTTGTAATGTGAGTCATTAACATTGGGTATACGCTGTTCGGATTGGAGTGTGTCTAATTCGTCTATTTGCACTCTCACTATGACATTACATAAATTAACATAACATAATTTTATTTCAGCATCAAGCACATAGGCTCATAGTTATTACAATTATGTATTTTATGACGGGGTTGAATGAGCAAATGTTTTATTAGGAAGTCAGCAAAACGGACCAAGTTTGATTGCTCTCATTAGTACATATGATTTGCCCGTTTCACCAAAGTAGATGGCATTTTAATACGGTGTTGTTATACACGAATCGTTGACCTTTTGTTAGATTTTTTGAACAGTAGTGTGAATTTGTCGATCTATTTGTACTTGCCCGTTGGGTGGGCTTGGGTAGAATGAGCTAATGTTTGACCACAAAGTCTAGCATTAAATTGGTAGAACAATAAAGCAGCAAAACGGACCCAGGTTGAATAGCTCTCATTAGTATTTTAGAATTGTCTGTTTTACCATAGTAGACGGCATTTTATAAAGGTTTTGTCATGCGAATAATTAACCTCGTGTGTAAGTTGTTCGAAGTGTAGTGTGCACGCTTATAAATCATACATTTTGCAATTGCACTATGACGGAAATTATAATGCATGTATAAGGTAATGTTTTAGAAACGAATCTATCATAAATTGGTATATCTATTAGACAGAACAAGGGTCCATTTTGAATACATTGTATATCCATATTTGAATTTCCTGTCTTACAGGGGGGAAGAGGAATTAATCATATGATAATGTTCTCGTATTTATATTAAGTTTTCATCGAAGAGCCCAGTTTTTACTCGCTCTTTGAAATTAATTACAATTACGCGCGTCCCTTTTCTCTGCCCTCGTAGCCACATTAAAGGTGCTTATTCACAGACGTGAGGTAATTTGGAAGTTAAAATTTATCTTATTTTAAACTGCACAACAGCTGTACCGTTATGTGATACGATCTGAAGAATAGTCGTTGGAAGCAAAATTAGATCGTTTATAATTCTTTGAAGTGTGAATACAGTGAATAAACGTGTATTTTAATCCGAAAGAGTGTCATCGCTTTTGAGATCTACCGCATATAAAATGTACATACTTAGATACATTGATGCTTCCTGAATCATTTATGATTTCAAACTACTTTTAATTCTTTTTCAAACAATGATACACAAACTGTAATCGTTCTAAAAATCTATTTTGACTTTCAAATATGCTCTTCCGTAAACAAGCACATTTAAGGGATCATTTGGGCGTTTAAAAATTGGACAAGCGCGAAGGCACGGTTTCTGTATAACGCGGTCAACTTCAGTGGTTTGTTATGTAAATAAGATGTGGTATCTACACTATCACCTGGTAAAGAACCCTTCAACCCTTAAAATGCTGGGTAATTTTGTAAAAGTAGATTTTGATTCTACTGCTTTCCAAAACTTTAAATATCTGCTTAATTTTGACGAGGAAAGGTACTCAGAGTAGCAAACATGTTAGATCACAGACCACCCGCCAATTCAATTGGCGGTTGGCCTGGATCCAACCTGTTTGGATACGTATGAAGTCGATTCCAGCGCTATAAGGGTCAAACAGACATTGGCACACTTCAGTTTTCTCCAACTTTAATCCCGCTTTGAGTATCCAATGGAAATCCTTCTAAAGGGGAAGCGACCGCAAAAGTTCCCTGATGATAACAGTAAGATCTTTTTTGATTGGTCGCTTGTTGTACTTCCTTCTTCGGTGAAATAAAGTGATTTGGCTTCTAAATAGAAAGGGTGCCAGCATGCGTTAAGCTTTGCGTAGCTATTTGAATATACCCTTTAAACCCCATTCAACCTTAGTAAGCCCTATCTTTGCTCAACTTAACTCATTTTCTCCTTTTACAACGCAACCGACGACGTTTTAAACAGGCAATTAAGCGAAGGACTAATACAGAAAACTACATAATAATCTTAACCCTTATAGTGCTTGAACCGATTTCAATAAGCTCATGCTTATGCAATAAGGTTAGATCACAGGCCGGTCGTCAAGTAAATTGGCAGATGGCCTGTGATCTTAACTGTTTGATACTCTGAGTATCTTTCCTCATCAGCCTTAAGGAGATATTTAAGATTTTGGAGAGCAGATGACACAAAAGTCTATTTTTAGAGAACTAACCAGCATTCTAAGGGTTACGACATCGGAAATAGTTCAACAATACAATGATGTATTCAAATAATCATTTTTTTTCCTTCTGTCACTTTATAAGTGTTTCTTTTGACTGTCGTTCATCACATTATCATTATTAGTCGGTTTATATATATATAGGGTTTATTCTAGGCAAGGGGCATGTGTGGCCTTGTAGTTTTAAGATATTAATAAAAGTTACCATTCATTTGTTTAAAGATATCATCAAAAACGACCATTTCTTAATTCTAAGATATCAATAAAAGTGAAAATTTCTTAATTTAAAGATATTTATAAAAATGTTAATTTCTTTGTTTTAAGATATCAATAGAACGACCATTTCTAAGTTCTCAGATATCAATAATATTGAAAATTTCTTAGTTCTCAGATATCAATAATATTGAAAATTTCTTAGTTTTAAGATAGCAATAAAACTTATATAAGTGATCGTTTCTTAGTTTTCGGATATCAATACAAGCGCCCATCTCTTAATATACAAATATCAATAAAAATGGCAATTTGTTAGTTTCCAGATATCAATGAAAACTACAGTTTCGTATTTTCCAGATATCAATGAAAACGACACTTTCTTAGTTTCCAGACATCAATGAAAACGACAATTTCCTAACTTCCAGAATGCAATATTAATGGCAATTTCTTAATTTCCAGATAGCAATGAAAGCGACATTTTCCTAATTTCCAGATAGCGATAATAATGACAATTTTTCGTTTCCAGATAGCAATACAAATGGCAATTTCTTAATTTCCAGATAGCGATAAAAAGGGAACATTTCTTAGAATTCAGATAGCAATGAAAAGCGAACATTTCCTAGATTTCAGATATCAGTAACAGAGATCATTTCTTAGTTTTAAGAGAGCTTTAGAAATTACTTTTTCTTTGTTAACATTCGATTACATTGACCTTTTTTTCCCCCAGATATTACTTACAGTGATCATGTCACCGATAGTGTTCCGACTCGTCTCCTGCCAATGCAAAGAACCAGAACACCTCCACAGAATCAAAAACGATCTCTACAAGGAAATCTTCCGGGAAAACCTCCTCGGAAAGGCTACCTACTCCTCCATCCCGGAGATCCGCGACTCCATAAAGCGGAAGCAGCATGGACTGGCGCCGGCGAGTAATCATTTCAAAACGAGGCTCTCCGGAAAAGCTCGATGTAAGACTCGGCGGAACGGGCACCATATTAGCGCGAGGTCCACGTGTCCCTGGTTAGCATTGTTTATCTGCCCAACTCCTCGCCCTTTTGAAAATAGTTGATATCTCAAATACATTTGTTAAAAACAGACAACATAGGTATGAGGTTATGTCATTTATTCAATTAGTAAATGACGATAAATGATTACAAGTAGAACACAAAAATTTAACTACTCAGCATTAGGTTTTTATTTAATTTATATACATGTATTTCCAAAAACAGATTATTACATAGATTTTTATACAATGATTACATCACATTATTAAGATGATGTAAGGTTATGCATGTTGTTTTAGAGTTAAGGTCGTTTTTATTTTTGTTATTTATTTGTTTGCACGGAAATTCATTAATCTAAAGCGTATTCTATATACAATATCGACTACAGTTTTAGTTGTATTAAGATTATGTCGATTTTAACAATGTTTTTTATGGGGTTTTCTGAGTGGAATTTATTTAATCTAAAGCATTTTCTTTATGCGAGATGGACTTTTTCAGTTATGATGCTATTCATGGTATCACTAGTAAATAAGTTGGAAGCAATAGCAGCCAACGTTGTTTTAAGCGACTACGGTACAATAGTGTGCGAACGATTATTTAGTCTGAAGATACAGGACTCAAGTCATTTAGAAAAAACTCCTATTTCGGACATCTCTGGAAACTTCGTGAGCCGGAGAGCGTCCAAAATGCTGGAAAATCTATACACTGCTTCCGCCTTTAGTCCTTTACCAAACGCCAAATTTTCGACTGTCTCAAATCGATAGGGTTTTCAGGCGACATTCCAAAATGTGATGGAATTGAAGTTATCTCCTGATAGGGCAGTTAACATTGTGGGAAAAGGAGAAAATGCTCGTTAAGAGCAATTTCTCCTTTTCCAACAATGTTTTCCAAAGTCGTCTGCAACACACTGGTCAAATGTCGTTATTGTTTGGTAATGGGTTAAAGTAAGCGTGTAAAACAAATTGAGGGTTAAATAAATTGTAAGTCTCTCGCTATTTTCCCAACAGGTACTTCTTCATGGACCTCGATACGGATCGTGAGCCAAGCATCATGATGAAGGCCAAGTGCGCATGCGCAGGCTGTCATCACGGGACGTGTCAGCTGGTCTCGTCACTGGTTCCCGTCATACGGCGGAAGTGTGACGAGGGAACCTTCCGCTACTTTACCTACATGGAAGAGGTTCCCACGGGGTGCTCGTGCATGCGGTCAAGGTCGACGGATAAGTGATATTTGGGGGTTCCACATGGGGGTTTAAGCATGCGAGGTGTAGTAACTGTAAAAAAGATTTGTGAAATAAAATGGCAAAAAAGGCTTGAGTATGAACAAAATGAGACGCGTACCTTGACCATGGGTTTGTGAGAATCAACCACACGAATACGGTGCTATGTTACAGTGCTATTACATCTTGTGTTGTAACGTTCGTTAAAGTGACTTACACCATTTCAAGCTACGATGACTCGATGTAGAAGAAGAGCATTACCGAAAAAGGGCAAGTCAATTGCTTCAAAAATAAGCCATTTTCCAGACAGTCTTGGGTCCTGGCCCTGACGCATACTCCGCACTATAAATGTGGGGTATACGCACGGGCCAGGACCCAAGGCGACATTCCAAGGATGAATTCAAATTAAGTATGCTTGATTTTTAGCTTTTGGGTTTTGCAGCGTTGGTCGTATTACTTGTACTTACATTATACTTCAATTGGCAGCTTTCTATTTCATTTTTCGTTCGTTCATATTTATTATTTTCTCAAAAAGGCGATATTTAACGACTTTGCGATGTATTATGTTTGAGAAAAGAAGAAAGGAAAACAGAAATAATTAGAACAACTAAGACTTTCTGGACAGAGTTGACATTATTTGTGATTGAAAACGTTTTGTTTTCGGTTGTTGCGTTAGTAACAATAAACGAATGAATAAGTGTGGCCTATTAATCACAGTGTGATATATTTTTTTTTTTTTTTTCAGTTTATACAATTTTATTCCAAGTACAAAGTCACATAGCTCGACATTCATTTACATGTATTCATATTGATATACAATATCTTGTAGTATTAAACCCATACACACAATATATATATCATTCATAAGCCATAAAGTACACACAATTACATACGTACATACAAAGGAGCAAGAAGACACACACACACACACAACACAAAAGCATATCGACAATGTGAATATACAATAAAAAAACGAAAAAAAAAAAACCACGAAAACAGTGTGTTATTGTGATAATTTCTTTTCTAAAGATGGTTCCATAAGTTTTTTATGTTTATATCTATATTTCTGTAATGCATTAAGCAACTGTTTTATACACTTGTTTATACAGATATATTTCGTATTTACATTTTATACATATACATGTATCTTCCTTAACCACTGATTCCAATTTCACAATGACGAAATAGTCATCGATGTAGTTCTTTATTTTCCACACAAACTTAACTTGTATTAACTTATTCTGACGGAACGGTGATAGAAGACTTCGAAAAGGGGGACCTTGACATACAGTTTAACATTTTCTTCACGATCGTCCCTTCACAAAATCATGATGAACTTGTTATTTCCGCTGCTGTTGCGCTTACTTTGGATTATTCACAAAATTTCATTTGCTCGTACGGACTTATAGGCACTCTATTGATTTGGTTGAGTATACAACATAACATATACTCAAGTTAGGACTCCATTTAAGGCATGGTTTTTTTCATATTTGATAGACGAGTAAGTGGTTCGATGCCACACAAATGTAAATATTGCATTATTGCATAGCACTATTAGTTAAAGTACAGTGAGATATTCATGGCAAATTCAATTCCAAGTCAAAGCGTTGTTGTTAAAGTTGTTGTTTGTTTGATTTGTTTTTGGTTTCTGATTTTAAGATTTTATTTACATGTTTTGTGTCGGTTGTGTTCGTTTTTGGTTGTTTGTGTTTTGCTGTTGTCAAAGTGATTAACCAAAATCTTCATGTAAGCTTATTGAATGAAATAACACTAGAAGACTTAAAAAAAGGTAGCAAATCGGCTATTTGCTTACAATTAGTATTTCCTCCTTTTGTCTCAATTATTTCTACATAATTCCAAAAAAGATAATATTATTACCTTTAAGTTAGTTTTATCGCCTGATTTCAATTTGGACATGACAAAAAACTCAATTAGTGAACTAATTTTAGAAATTCTAGTGTAAGTAGTAGTAATCTTTATTTACATCTCATCATTGTACAGGTATAAATACATTCACAATATAAGATTTCAATCCATATACGATACAATGCCACTCCATCATGGAGTTATAAGAGAAGAGTCTAAATGCGATAAGATACAAGACAAAAACATCTTAATCAAAGATATAAAGAAATCGACCTATTTAGAACAAGAGATCATAAAAAAAGTAATATAAACAAAAGATACAAAAACATTAAAAGCCTATCACTACGTTATAAAGTTATATTTACAAGTTATAATGGGATGAAAAAGGAAACGATTCTAAATGAACAGCCAAGATGACATACTTAAAAGGAAAAAAACATAGTATAAAAAAGTAGTGATTTTACGATAAAACTTTCTAGTGAGATGATACCCTGGTTAGCAGTAAAACCCTTAATTCATATTATTATGTAAGTGATAGAATTGCGGAAAATGACATTTTGTACTTGCTTATCAATAGTACCACGTTTAAAGTTAGCAATTTAGTACTGCTTTAAAGTAGTTTGTAATCATGTTTTTGTAAATAGTTATATGTTGGAGTTTATAGTATATTTATACAAGGGTTATTGTGCAATAAATTAGTAAATGCAGAAAATGAAAAACCGTTTTCTTGAGACGTTTTTCTTGTTTCTAACAAGCACCGGTTGTGTTTATACATTTTTCCTTAAGCATTGACAAAAACATCACGACAAAAGATGCACGGGCTTAGAACATTCACCTTTTATCGTGATGCTTTTGCAATTTTTTGTATTTCTTTTGTAGTTATAGAAATGTTAACATCAGGTTTATTGTCTCGGATTGTTTTACTTTTATTTCTTTTGTTATTATTTTATATTATTAGACTCTTATATAAACGATTGGCATATTGACATTAGCACAAAAACATCACTTTCGCTCTACAAACACCTGAAAATCGAATTCGAAATATCGGAATATATCACAAAAATAACCATACCAACATACAGAAACGCTGTTGCAAAACTGCGAATATCTGCTCACCAATTATTAATTGAAACTGGTAGACATAGGAATATTGATAGAAATGACAGAAAATGTACACTTTGTAATTTAGACCAAATAGAAGACGAATTTCACTTCATATTAATATACCCGTTTTATAAAGATATAAGAGAAAACTATATTAGGCAGTTTTACTATAGAAAACCTAGTATGTGTAAACTTATAAAATTTCTAAATTGTTCAAACATTAACACGTTAAATGGCATAGGAATTTATTACAAATTAGCCAATGAGAAGAGAATAAGCCAACTTAATAATCAAATTTCGTAAGTCAATTGTAATAATTAAGTCATTTTTGTCCTATATTAAATACTTTTATCTCTGATGTTTACATATTAAGCACTATTTTCGCATTACTTTTGTATGTTTTATAAGTATGTATTTACATGTATTGTCCATTATTTCATGTATGTATATATGTTGTAATGACGATGAACCTTAAGTGTTCAAGTCATGAAATAAACTTCTGTTCTGTTCTGTTCTGTTCATTATGATATATGTCAATATCGTTTTCATCAATGTTTGCTTCTTGATAAATAATGACTTAACGTTTGTGTATACATATTTAATACGCCATTCATTGTCTCGGCCTTCGGTCCTGACCCACCACAAAACAATAACGACATTTGACGACTTTGTTGCAAACGACCATGGAAAACATAGTGGGAAAAGGACAAATTGCTCGGGACGAGCAATTTCTCATTTTCCCATTATGTTTTCTACCCTATCAGACGACTATTTTCCAACTTCATCACATTTTGAAATGTCGTCTGCAAACTCTTTCAATTTGAGACAGTCGGAAATTTGACGTTTCGTATAGGGTTAAGACATAGGTTTCCTTAATCATTTTTTCATACATCACTGTGTAGCATGGCTTCTTCTTAGTGCATTTGTTATCTATTTATTTTACACAGTATTGACGTTAGTCAGTCAATCTTAAACGAGATGTTTCCCTTTGTTGATGAAAAATAAAAATAAAATAAAGAAAAAAAACTATTTTGTTTCTTAGTTTTATTGTCCATTACTTGGGTTGAATTTGTTTAATGTTCCATGCTATTTATGTACAAATATATCTTCAAATCCAAATGTGTACTACTACTTTACTACTAGTGTACTATGGTTTGCGTGAATGAGTAGTGTTGATGGGCGTTTAAAAAGCTCAATAAAGACCTTTAACCCATTACCAAACAATAACGACAATTGACCAGTTTGTTGCGAACGACTCTGGAAAACACTGTGAGAAAAGGAGAAATTGCTCTAATCGAGCATTTTCTCCTTTCCCTTAATGATTTCTGCCCAATCAGTAGATTATTTTTCAATTTCATCACAATTTGAAATGTTGTCTTCAAACTCTTTCAATTTGGGACAGGCAAAATATGGCGTTTGGTAAAGGTTAACTCCACAACTGCCTTATGTCTAATATCGACTCATGCGTTGCTGAAAAAAAAAGGAAACCACGGTTGCATAAATAAAACAAAATGCTCATGTTGAGCAATTCAATCGATTGTTACGATGATTCAAACAGTGACATACACGCAACAAATGTCTGTATGGTAGAATGGTAGAATGTGTTCATAGTAACCTAATACACAATTTCCATAGTGTACGAAACATTTTTTCAATAAAAATCGCCAACGCAATTCACAAGTCAGTCGAGAGAAAACGCCCCTTCATATGTTAGATTATCATCGGTTGCTGCTCTTTTGGATTTAAGCAGAATTGCTCCTTCTTCTGGAACAATCCATCATTTCTTATCACACAGGTTTCTAAGCCTTCTCCAGCATCCAGAATCGTTGCATACTCAAATATAGATTTAGGAATAACAACAAAATCACCAACTATATCGTCTTTAACTTCATGTGTTTCTGTAATACCAAACGACAAGTATTCATAAGAAACGTCTTGTACCAACAACATAGGGTATGTAGAACTGATTGGCTTAGTGGTTAGAGAACACAACTTAAAATCACATGAACCCTCTCTGTGTGGGTTCAAATCCCGATTGCAGCATTTGGGTGTTCATGAGCAGTGACTTCCCGGTTGACTTACAGAGTGCCAATGGTTCTACAAAGCTTGACCAGGCTTCACCAACCTTTATGAGCGGTCAAGTTTGGGGTGTTCTTCCGGCATTATGAGCCGGACATCGCAATATAGCTGAAATAATGTTGACGCGAGATAAATCAATTAGATGAATAAACGATGTAGGTTTAGATGATTTTCGTTTGACCTTTGTTTGTGCTAGTAGTATCAAAGCTGCATATACTTTTTATAATCGTCTTAAACCAGCAATAAGTGGTAAATAGAAAATTAATGTACAAACTATTCAGGGAACAATCCATCTCATCTTTGCTTTAATGGGTGAGGGAAAGTATACATTGTGAGTACTTTGAAGAGAAAAAGATCTTCTATATATCATGCCAAAGTATAGGGTAAAGATGGAAATAAAATAAAGAATTAGTCTTGCCAATCTCTTCATCTCATCTTTACCTTTGTGGCCGTGGGTAGTGCAATTCATTAGATGAAGATAGTCATATGGATCGCATCGACTAGCTGGTTCTTAGGATATAAAGATCTTAGAAATGCATTGAAACAACCCGTTATGAAAGAAAGTTGCAATATAAAAAATGTCAACCTGTTTTGTAATTATTATTATATATTGCAACTGTGTTACATAACGGGTTGCTACAATGCGCAAGACAAATAAACAGCATAAGCTCTCCTCTTAACAATTGAGATGTTCCTGCTTATAACTAATAACCCGAGGGCCCAAATGTTCGATCCCAACCGGCGCCGCTGGTTTCGCTGGGACGCCCTTTGGTAAGATACCACTTTAAATCCCTGAATTGGTTCTTGTGAATTGGTTCTTGTGAATTGGTTCTTGTGAATTGGTTCTTGTGAATTGGTTCTTGTGAATTGGTTCTTGTGAATTGGTTCTTGTGAATTGGTTCTTGTGAATTGGTTCTTGTGAATTGGTTCTTGTGAATTGCCGTAATTAAACTGATGACTTGTTGTCAGAGCGTCAAACCTCACACGATGCAATTTATTATACATTTTTAAGCGCCGCGCTATGTATATTTCTATATATAGATAACTTTTATACACCTTCTTTTGAGGGAATTTTCCTTAACCCTTTACCAAACAATAACGGCATGTGATCAGTTTGTCGCAGATGACTCTGGAAGGCATTGTGGAGAAGGAAGTAATTACTCGTAACGAGCAATTTCTCCCTCCCCAAAATGTTTTCTACCCTATCTGAAGGTCTTCCCTCTATTTCATTACATTTTGAAATGTCGTTTGCAAACTCTTTCAATTTGGGAGAGTCGAAAATCTTACGTTTGGTAAAGGGTTAAACTAGTAATGGTGAAACCCGGAAAAGCCCTTATGTCCCTGATAAATTGCTGAAACCTCAAACGATGCAATTTACTTTTGATACCTTCTCAGGCACCGCGGTATGTATATCTCTGTATATATGACATACCACTTAAATACCTATTTTTGGGGGGATTTTTCTTAAAGAAATAAATTATACCGTGACATACAATCTAAGCCTATTAAGAATCGGGTAGGCCATTTCGGTGGAACCCGACTTCCTGATCAAGATATGTCGATTTATTGAACGTAGAAAACAGATAATTTGATGCAAGGAAGTGAATCCACCCCCACTCTCTATCGGTGAATTCACAATTATTTGTTACAAATTATTCTATAATGCATTGCGTGTCGTGTTGTAATGTTATTCAGGCGGGGGACCCAATAAGCTTGTAGCTTCCGACCCTATCCCATTGTAATGTAAATCTTACAATAAAATATGTTTAAACATGTACCGTTTATATGCGGTAGATCGCAAAAGCTATGTCGAGCTTTGGATCAAAATGCATGTTAATTCACTGAAAACACATCCTAAAGAATTAAACACCATCTTATTTTACTTCTAATGACTATTCTTCAGTGTATATCATATAGCTGATGTGCAGTTTG
This sequence comes from Cerastoderma edule, assembly GCA_947846245.1. Taxonomy (NCBI): domain Eukaryota; kingdom Metazoa; phylum Mollusca; class Bivalvia; order Cardiida; family Cardiidae; genus Cerastoderma; species Cerastoderma edule. Next base: position 21,823,924 of record OX401411.1, read on the forward strand.
TAAAGAAAAAAAAAACAATTTCCAAATTTCCTCACATCTGTGAACATGCACCTTTAAGAAACGGGTTAAATTCTTCGATCTGCTTCAAGATTCAAAACCCATTTTGTCGTTTATAAATGGTTTAATCTTCACTCCATTATACCCCTTTTTGCTACATTTGTTGCATAATTCATTAGAAATATATTTCACAAAAGGATAAGGTGTTCACTTTGAGCAACTTATCACAATGATTTCGATCCAAGATATTAAAAAAAATGTACAGTCAAACTTGTGTTAAGAGGCCAGTCTATGGAACAGAGTAAACTGGTTGTTTAAGACAGGTTGGCTGCTTAACACAAATTGATTTACACTATAAATCTAACAATGGGACTTGCTGAAGTGGCTGTTTAAGACAGGTTGGCTGCTTAAAAGGGTGGCTGCTTAACACAAGTTAGACTGTATATCGCTCATGTTGTTTATTGTAGTTTGATTATTGCTTTTAACGCATACATGTCATAGTTTGCCATATGATGTAAAGGTGTATAGCCCTTTCCCAAACAATAACGGCATTTTACCACTTTGATGCAGACGACTTAAGAAAACATTGAGGGAAAAGGAGAAATTACTCGGGACGAGCAATTTTTCCTTTTCCCACAATGTTTTCTGCCCTATCAGAAGATTATTTTTCCAATTTCATCACATTTTGAAATGTCGTCTGCAGATTCTTTCAATATGGGACAGTCGAAAATTTGGCGTTTGGGAAAGGGATAAGCTATATGTTTGTCGTGGACATTCTCGTAGTAAAGTCGTGATGGAATGTGAACTTGTTTGATAAGACGTAGCGTAGATAAATTTATAAAAGCTGCTTGATCACGTTATGTGAACAACCAGCTTTAATTTGTTCCGGGTTATGGACCCTACGCTCTACATTTTGTACTCTTATGTAAATACCCACGGTGTGTTTATCTAACGATGACGTCGGTATAACATACTTGTATAATGTACTATACGCTAGCCTCCACGTGATGCACTCTTCTCCTTTGATTGAATGATCTTTTGGTTTGTTGGTTGGTTGATATGATGGTTAATTGGTTGGTTGGTTGGATGGTTGGTTGATTGATTTATTCGTTGTTTGCTTGCTTGCGTGTTTGATTGATTGATTGGTGTATTGATTTATCGAAAGATTGATTAAAAGATTAATTGATGGATTGATTGATTGATCGGTCGATTGATTGATTGATTGATTGATTGATTGATTGATTGATTGATTGATTGATTGATTGATTGATTGAAAACATGATTGAAAAATTGAGTGAAAAATTGACTGAAACATTAATTGAAAGATTGATTGATTGAATGATTGAATGATTGAAAGATTGAAAGATTGAACAATGGATATATTGACTAAAAAATTGAAAGATTGAAAGATTGAAAGATTGAAAGATTGAAAGATTGTTGAAAGATTGAAAGATTGAAAGATTGAAAGATTGAAAGATTGAAAGATTGAAAGATTGAAAGATTGAAAGATTGATTGATTGATTGATTGATTGATTGATTGATTGATTGATTGATTGATTGATTGATTGATTGATTGATTGATTGATTGATTGATTGATTGATTGATCGATCGATCGATTGATTGATTGATTGATTGATTGATTGATTGATTGATTGATTGATTGATTGATTGATTGATTGATTGTTGATTGATGATTGATTGATTGATTGATTGATTGATTGATTGATTGATTGATTGATTGATTGATTGATTGATTGATTGATTGATTGATTGATTGATTGATTGATTGATTGATTCTTGATGGATGGATGGATGGATGGATGGATGGATGGATGGATGGATGGATGGATGGATGGATGGATGGATGATAAATTCTGGTTGGATAATTGATTCTGGTTGGTTGATTGGATGGTAAGTTGAGTTAATTTGATGGTTGGTTGATTTGACAGCTTGTTGATTGATTGATTTGTTTGTTTGTTTGCTGGTTGGTTGTTTAAATAGATGGCTGTTGAATTCATCGGTTGGTTGGTTAGATTTAGGGTTTCATCGCTCTCAACATTATTTCAGTCATATTATATATCGGTTTTAAAGCACCAACTTATACTGGTGATATATTTCCGGTCATACCAAATGTTAGAATAATTGAGTTTTAATGCTCAGTTTCGAAATTCAAAAGTATGCCTGTGTTATGGTTCTAACGAACCGGAGGAGAGAACTATTGTGTTTAAGGTAAGTAAATTGACCAAATCACCGCTGAGGTTTCCTCCATGAAATGCCGATTAAGCTTCTTCTCATTGAGATTTAAGAATCTGCCTATGCCGAGATTCGAACCCACGCTAATTGCGGCCTACTGAGAAGAAGTTTAGTACAAAAACCTTTTTCTTTTTCAAGGCTTGTAGGTTCCGATCGTTGAAAAATAAACTTGTATTGAAATCGATTTCGCGTTGGCTTCAAATCTAATCATTTTTGATGTTGCTCTATAAATTGGGTTATGCAATACCGGAGACTCTGAAGACAAGTATCATTTTGTTTTGAAGTGTCCACAGTATAGTTCTATAAGAAAACAAATATAAATGAGTTTTATAACAAAAGCCCAGGCATGTTTACGATGTGTCCAACTATCAAAATCATGCGATAAAATTTGGGACACTATCCTGAATTTGCTTTTAACTCAAGAACACAGTCACGCAGTATATGACTTATATACTTGTAGTAGATCAATTATATTGAAGTAAAAGTGATCATTTAGAATATATTTAATTGCACTTTGATTATTAGCAAGTACATACCTATGCTTATACAGTGTATATGTTGTATATATGTCTTGTTATTCATGTAGAATGAATGCAATGAAATATGATTTAACTAAATCAAACTACATGTATGTTAATATCCTTTCTAATGTACAGATGACTCAACAGACATCGAGGGTTCAATGCAAGACTATACTAAGTGATTCACAAACATGAAGCACTTACTGTAGTCTTGCACTGAGCCCTCGAGATATGGTGTTCAAATGATCAAAATCACCTATCTATCTATCTTTCTATTGGATGACGATAGTAGTGGCGTTGACGAAGAACCAATCAATCTACATTAAAGTTCCACGTGGCAATTTAGTCCTAGCTTCCGTCAACATGTCCCTACGTCCTTCTTCGATAACATCCACTTTTATTAAACGCTTACTTAATGATAACTCGTTTTAACACATATGATACAAAAGGGTTTAAAAAAACACGTTAATAAAAGGACAAATCGCTCCTAATGAGAAATTAATCAATTTGTTGCAATAATTCTTGCCCAATATCACAACGAAAGTGAGTTAAATTGGTTTTTTGTTTCGTCGTCTGTTGTTACTTTCAAATTGGACCAGTCACATACTCAGATATGGGATGGAACGGGCGAATGTGTGTTAACCCTTAGAATGTTGGGTAATTTTCGAAAAAAAGATTTATGTGGCGCCTGCTTTCTAAAACCTTAAATATCTGCTTAATTTTGTTAAGGAAATATACTCAGAGAAGGAACAGGTTAGATCACGGGGCAGCCGCCAATTTACTTGGCGGCTGGCCTTGATCTTACCTGTTTGCATAAGCATGAAGTCGGTTTCAGCAATAAAAGGGTTAAAGGGTTACACGGAAGTTTTCGTATTTTAGACAGGGGCATAAAGTGTTCGTTTTTTCGAAAGGGGCAATCCTGATAAGATTTACTACAGATCGTGAGAAAATAACTAAATTTGGATAGTACGCTTGCTATTCATCTCCGCCGTAAACGTAAAAAATGAACTCTATATATTAAAGGTGCTGCTTAACAGATGGCAAGGTGTAAAAATAGATCGAAAGTCTCTTGAAACATAACGATGTCTGTACTGGCGTTTTATACGGAATGAAAAATAAATTGATACACACAATTACATGCTTGTGTGAAAACGATCTAGCCATGCGATTTAACCCTGCACCAAACGCCAACTTTTCGACTGTCCCAAATTGAAAGAATTTGCAGACGACATTTCATAATGTGATGAAATTGAAGAAGAATATTCTGATAAGACAGAAAGGGCTCGTTAAGAGTAATTTCTTCTTTTCCCATTATGCCGAGTTTCCAGAGTCGTCTGCAACAAAGTGGTCAAATGTCGTTTTTGTTTAGTAATGGGTTAAATGTATTTGCGTTTAATGTCGCTTTCAAAATCTAATTTTAGAAAACTACCCGATAATCTTAGGGTTAAAGTTGAGGTGCTTGGTCTTCATGCAATGAGTTGAGCCGGAACAAGAATTAACGCAAAAAGATTAATCGTAAATCAATGCTACTGTACAAATATTACTGTGAAGCTATCACACTCTTTAGCCCATAGAATTCTGGGTAATTGTAAAGAAATACACTTTTCTGTCGTCTGCTTTCCAAAACCTTATATTTCTTCTTTATTTCGATGAGGAAGTATACTCAGAGTAGCAAACAGGTTAGATCACAGGTCAGCCGCCAATTTACTTTACAACTGGCCTGGATCGCACCTGTTTGCATCAGCATGAAGTCGGGTCCAGCACTTTTAGGGGTTAGGCGATTTCTACTCATAAGAATTATTTTTGGACATTTGTAATTGAAATCTTACATTATTCTCTAGTGGAACAAACCTTATTGTGTGTAAAGTAAAAACTGCTCTTTTGAGCAGTCTCCTTTTCCCAAACATTATTCTGTGACGACGTCTACAAAAAACAGACGAACTTCAGAGAAAGTATGTAAAAAGGGTCATTAAAATGTTATCAATACAGGCGCATAAATTACATTCAGATCAATGCAGGGGGTTCTGAACTTCTTCCGTATTTCGTTTGCATATACGGTGATTATGTAATTGATGTATATCGTAGCACCCTGAGAAAGGGCCACTCAAACAACTGCGCGAAGTTTCACTACAAATCATCTTGTTTAATAGCTTAGTTTAGTTTAGTTTAGTTTAGTTTAAACAAATTCTATTGCCAATTCAAGATACAATGCACAGTAAACAACATTGGTAAATAGACATGTTACCGACTTTGGCGAAAGGGTCTGTCCCTCACAATTTAGAAATGGCCATTTTCTTTTTGTATTTGCCGAATCAGAGTGTTCTTAACCCTTCGTTTCTGTACAGAATAGAAGTAGTAATATTAATATTTGGACACTCATTCCAGTTATGTTACATTAATATTCTAGACATTCCAAATGACATTGTCGTCATTGTCCAAAAGTTATAGTATATAAATGGAAGATAAAGTAAGGAGTAAGGAAGGAACGAATAACATAGTGTTTCAAAATGCTATCAAAAAGCCTGTCTTCAGGTTTATGGGTGGGGAAGCGTGACAAAAGAGGATATTTGCGAATAAATCAATCAACAGTGCTTAGTACGTGATTAAATGAATCTAATTTTGAAGGCAAAAACAGTATGCAGACGACAATGTAAAATTGTAATGATGCCAGACGACTTTCTTCTGAATACATCAAAGATATTTCTAGGTACTTTAGAATTCATGATATTCTTTCAAATTTCATCTTCAATGTACCTGTCATTCATCAAATATATGAAAATAATAGTCGTCGTTCTTAAAGTACAATATCAGAAAGGGAGCTAGATCTTTGTGATGAAAGGATATCAAAGTCACAACGAATTGATTTAAAAAGTTCTCATTCTATAAACCCTTTACCAAACACCAAATTTTCGAATGTTCAAAATTGAAAGAGTTTGCAGACGACATTTCAAAATGTGATGAAATTGAAAAAAAAAATTCTGATGGAGCATAAAACATTGTAGGAAAAGTAGAAATTGCTCGTTAAGAGCAATGTCTCCTTTTCCCACAATGATTTCCAGAGTCGCCTGCAACAAAGTAGTCAAATGTCGCTATCGTTTGGTAATGGGTTAACATCTCTTTTACGACATGACGTTTCGTAAGGATGTCGCCTGCTGCAAAAAAATAAAAAAAATAAAAAGTAAAATATAGGCTACGATAAGCTTTCAAACGAGTAGGCTTGTTTTGAATTTTGAATGTACGTTTTCATTGAGAACAGTTTTGAGTCGATTATCCATTTAAAAAGAAAAGTTCCCCTTTTTGAAAATGTTACAGGAAGTTTAAATAAACACGATCCCAACAATTTATGACCCTTTTTTTATTTGCATGAATTATCACATAGGACCTTATCAAACCTGTCCAAACATAGCCGCTTCACCCGTTGTAGTAGAGGTCCAATGCAGTATATGGCCGAGTTAAAAAAAATGTAAACAGGTGATTTAGGCTTAATACAACACGGTAGGCAACTCTGGCCAGATCCCTTTGTCTCAGTCATGGTATAGGTCCAACGCAGATGTATTTGCAATCTGAGCACATCGGGTTTATCCAATAGAAAACACCTCTGAAATAATTAGGGATGACGCCAGATTGCTTCCCGCGAGAATGACGTCACTTTCTTTCGTTTCTAAAAATAGATCTTGAATGCAAAATCCAAAAAGTTGTTAAATTTGATTGAGGAAACAAGTATACATGTCACAACAACAAGTTCGCCATTTGGTATGAGTTACTGATCAAAAATGATTAAAAAGGATGTTCAACGCTTCCAAACACATTGGACTACTTAACGCGCACGCTTAGAAAATGTGTTAATTGGCGGATGCCGAATTACCCGAAAAATTGTAACCCTACACTTATATCCGAGGTGTATTTCACAGCTGACGGAAATACCCGAGTAGTTCCGATTGATGTATTTGCAGAGTAAAATCAAAGCACTGATAGCGCTGAAGGACTAAGGTGCGTTTAAGGACATGTTCTACAGTTTTATAACAAAATAATCCTTTCATAGAATTTCCTGAATTTTTGATAGGTTATTAAGAATTATATTGTGAATGCAAAAATGAAAAGAAAAGTGCAGGTCGACGAGTTAGTTTTTTTGTAAAATGAGAGTTTCCATGGTAACCGTTTGGGGCAAAAATGTCAAATTGACCATACCATCTTCAAAGGTAATAAAAACAATTCTGGAAGGTTTTTAAGCACAAAAATATGAATTCATACATTGAATACTTTATTGTTCAATGTTGTTTTGAATTATTACAATCTGAACATTTTTTGAAATTCAAATCAGTTTTTTAAATTTTTGTATTCAATAAAAAACAATGAAAATTGGTATGTATATTACAAGGAAATGAAGATATAATATTATAGTATATAATAATGTTAATAATCTATTATAATTTAATGGATTATATTATTATTCTTTGAAAAAAATGCATACAGTAAATTTCATCCGAATACAAATGTTTATCCGACTTCTATGCAAGTACATCTTCGGTAACAGATGTATTTACTCCCGTGGATGCACAGATGAGATGCGCAGTAAAAACTACTGAGAACGTCCTTAAAGCAAGATGATTGAAAATACATTTGAACATTTCTTTGGGCAACATCTCGAGGAAAACATCTGCTCCTTTACCACCATTTATATAATTATTATCTCTGTGAACAGAGACTGAACGATAGTCTATTCGAACATCTGGACATTAAACGATTTCCCATACGGCAATAGTTATAATAATATAGAGCAAAGCAAAGCGTGTAAATCCGGACTACATTCCTAGTTCCAAGAAGGTATTAGTCCGCTCAGTGAAGGCGAATGTTTAAATGAGTAATTGGGTCAGACCGCTGTTTATGTATTGATAAAGTACCGTCCCCCAAAAAAGTGGTATGTAAATTCAATGGACTAAGGTGCTGACGCACCCTTAGTCCAAAAATTGAAAACAGGAGCTCTTGTGCAAACTGCGGGAACGTTCTACCGACTGAACTATTCTGACGCTTACACATTTTACGCTACCTTCTAAATCGAGACCCCTATTTCAGTAGTTGTAATTTTTATCTACATCTCATCATTGTACAATCATAAAAAAGCATTTACAACATAAATTTTAATTTCATAAGAAATACAACGACACTGTAATATGGAGTTATAAGGGATGAGTCTTAATATTATAAGATTCATGATAAAAAAAAACACATCTTAACTCAAGATATAAAGAAATAGTATACTAATGAGCGTCTTTTATTATGTAATTTAGACCATGTTTATTTACTACTCAGTTCATTTTAATATGTATTTGGTTGTTGGTCAATGAAAACAAGAACCACTTCATTTTACTCTATTAACATAACATGACATACCATAGTTTTATTTCGGCGTTAAGCACTCACGCTCATAGTCAATACATTATATAACTACATGCGATGGATATTGTAGTCAATATAAACAATATACATATTCACAATAATTGCATCAAAAAAAAAGGAAAGGAAATTGGGAAAAAGAATTTGGCGAGAGTAGTTTGATTTTGATAAGTGCTCCAGAAATTGTCTAGTGTTCTATAGAAAAGTTATTTCTTCTTAATTTGAATGAGTGTTTGTAGTAATCGGATAGTCGGACGAGAAGTGATTTTATATCGGTATTGAGTAACTGTGTGAATTTAAACATATTTGGGTGATTAGTAAAGTGTTTTGAGATAAATGGCTTTCGACATAACTTTTCTGCTCGTTTCACTTCCTTTATTTGCTGTTGATGTAAAGTTGAAGTAAATTTGAAGTAAAGTTGATGCAAAGTTAATGTAAAGTTGATGTAAAAGTGATGTAAAGTCTGTCAGGGACAGTTAACCTATGTTTCTGTCCATTTCACCCTATAGTACTCTGTTTATATACAATTTAACTTCAGTTTTCTCTGTTAATGACAGTAGATATAAATCTTATTTTACTTTTTAATAGCCTATTGATAAGATGTTTCTGATTAACACTTAGGCCCCATATAGTGCTAGAACCGACTACATTTTTATGCAATCAGGTTCGAACCAGGCCAGCCGCCAAGTAAATTGGCGGCTTGTCTGTGATCTAACCTGTTTGCTTCTTTGAGTTTATTTCTTCATCAAAATTAAGCTGATATTTTAGGTTTTGGAAAGCAGACGACACAAAAATCTATGTTAAGAAAATTAGCCAGCATACTAAGGGTTATGCATTGAGTTGAGTTGGAATACGAATTTACGTAAAAGATTAATCGTAAATTAATTTTATTGTACAAGTATAACTATAACGCGTTTATGCTCTTTAGCCCTTTGAGTAAAGGGAAGGGAAAATAATAATCTTATTGAAGTGGTTACCTCAAGTCATAATTACCTGTTTCGAAAGTTTTCCATTCCAAGCAAGTATACTTCCTTATCAATCTTCATTCATTAGCAAACGAAAGGATTTCGTTCCTCTCGACAGCGATTCGTTTTCCGAAGCTACATAGAGAATATATGGTTAGTGCCTTGAATCGAAAATGTTATCGGGCAGGGTTTAGGAACATTATCCGGTGAGCCGAACGCAAATCGGATAATAATCCGAAATCGAGTCCGATAACTCTTCCTATAATCATTTATGAAATATTTTAAACAAGCACAATGAAAACGAAACATGAGCAAAAAGGACACAAATCGCATAAAACAAGTAGAGAAATAAGGAATAGCTGGTTGGTGTCTTGATTCGAAAATGCTATCGGGCAGGATGTAGGAATATTATTCAGTGAGCCAAAGACGATTCGGTTAATAACTCGAAGCCTAGTCAGATAACTTTTCCTATTCAAAGACACTAACCATCTATTCTATTTATCATGTTACATTTCTGGATTCTTATAAACAAACAAAATAAAAACAAAACTCGAGAAACACGAAAAACAGTAAACAAGTAGAGAATGATGTATGCGTTCCGAAAGAAAGATAACCCCTTCATGATCTGTTAAGACGCTTATGTGCGTGTGCATGTATGTATGCATTCCGAAAGGAAGATAACCCCTTCATGATCTGTTAAGACGCTTATGTGCTTGTGTATGTATGTATGCGTTCCGAAAGAAAGATAACCCCTTCATGATCTATTAAGACGCTTATGTGCGTGTGTATGTATGTATGCATTCCGAAAGGAAGTTATCCCCCCACGACCTGTTAGACGTTTATGTACATATATATGTATCTATACATGCGTTAGACGCGTATGTACGTATGTATGTATGTCTGCGTTGGCTAGACTGGGAACCGGTATCGCATCTATCGAACATAGAGACCGGTACGGTACCCATCGACCAGGCAGAAATCTGGCTGGTGACGGAAGGAACGCAAAAAACACACTGTACATAGAGATGAACGTCTGCCAATTCAATGTAAACACACGATTGTCCGTGAGACGGCCTGACGGAGTTTCATTTACGTAAATGGTGGTCAAAACAATTTGAAATTGAAGTTTTGACAACACCTTTGACATAAATTAGGGGATAAATCAAAATCTGATAAAGGGCTATCTTAGTCTAAGCTGTAGACCACCTTTAATTGTGTTGAAAACACCAAGAAGGTTTGATTATTGTATTCCATAGTAGATTGTCTCAATAGTTCAGAACTGCTCTCCTGACGGAGTTCCGCTGCAGAATAAGAAGTGAAAATTGCGGTTAAAGTTGTCTGCCCTTGGATTTCATGCAAAAAAAGTAAGAACATGCTTAGGCCTTTCTTGCATGTTATTAAGGTTCACAAATGATGTTTTGACATCAGCAATCCACGGAATTGACCGACATAGATATTTTGAGAATGATAAAATGAAGTTGCAGACCCAGACAAATCCAAAATGGCCAACAAAAATGTGCTCTGATTATTGCAAATCAATGATTCAGGGGAAACAACTGTATTTGTTGTTCTTTCTTATTATTGTTGTCGTACTTTGGGACGTTGCATTCTGACCAATCAAATCCGTCAGAATGTGTAGGTTGTCTGTTGTCTACCTTGCGGAGCATTGTTGCTTAAGTAGACAACTGGGAACCAGTTTAATCGTTGACAAGCCCTTGGCAAACGGAGACTACTTTTGGACCGGTAAAAAAAACCCAGAACGAGTCTAGTACAATTATGTTTGTGTGAAAAAATGGTCCCGAAGTTGCAGTATCGTCCATATATTCAGATTTATTTGGATAACTAATGAGTGATCCTTTAATATAGTGTAAATTAACACAAACATTATTGATAAAACATTCGTTTAAATTTTATTAAGAATGTCCTTGTTTTCGTTAAAGAATTAATGCAATTATTTCAACACGTTGTGAAAGAATCTGAAAAGGGACTTTCACAAAGATATGTGCTCTGGAAGAATTCAACGTTCAGAATTAAATATTTACCAGCATTGCCATTTAACAAAAGACTATTTCCAATTTCTTGGTGAAATGGTGAATTTCTATAATTCTGTTAAATAATTTAAAGAGAGTCTTCGAGCCTGTCATCGCTTCTATATGAGATCCGATTTATAAATAACCCAAGAAGAGGAATTCTTTCTCTCGCACCCAGTATAGCCATTCTTTGAGGGGCATTTAGGTGTTGGTGTGCTTCAATCTTTCATGAGCTAGTTTTAGCAAATATCGACACTCTTTCTAAGTAATGAAATATAAAAACAAACAGTGCTTCCAACCAAATTTTGCACAAAAGAACGAATATTTCGATTCACAGTTGAGCAATGGTTAACGTCAGGGACTTAAGCAAATCCTTCACACTGATCTCCCTTTATGGGATTGATCACTGCCACCACAAATGTCACAAGACAATCAACGAAAATGGCGTTTGAATATGAGCCTCTATAAAAGATTTATATACATGGCGGCGACACCCCAACAAGATCACACAATTTAGCTGTTTGTAAAATCATCGAAATCTTTTTCAATTAAATTGGTCAGAAATCAACACATGAAGATACAATTACTAAATTAACTTCTATATTTGGTAAAAATAATAAAAAAGAAACTGATTCACACCGTCATGTTTTCGTGGCTTTCTTTTGTACAAAATACACTTAACAAATTCATTACAGAAAAGTAATTCCCTTGCTGTGATGCATACGGTCATGATTTCATGGCTTGCTTCTGTAAATAAGATATTTGGCAAACTCATTTAAAAAAAGGATTCACTTGCTTTGATGTACACTGTCATGATTTCGTGGTATGCTTTAGTACTAAGTGTTTTTAACAAAATTCATAAAAAAAAATTCCATGCTTTGTTATTACTTGTTTAACATTCAGATCGGGCTGACCTGGTTCTCCGAGTTGCTTCCCGCGGACGCATACACGTACAGCCTACCGGTACCCGCTCGATATGCGTTACATAGCTGTATGTCCCGTTATAACACAGCCGGCGAACAACCGGTAAAGCGTTCGTTATCTCCCGACAGATCTGTCCCGGGCAACGTCTATCGGTCTTTAACGACCGACACTCGCGGCAGGTGCACGCCGCCATTGCAATCGATTTGGGTATTCGGTTTGCGTCGACGTCAAGCTCCATGTGCCAGGGACAAGACGAGAGTTCGTGGACGCTGCTGTTTGAGTTGATGGCGACTTCGCGGTGTTTGGTTAACTTGCCGTTACATCGAACTCTTTCCGATATTGTAACTTTGAAGCTGTCGGTGCTGTTGGCGAGAAGTTCGCGAAACTGTCCGCCGAATTTCGCCTCGTTCTCCTTACGAACTTGCCTCGCCACCATTTCGCTATACTCCGGTATCACTAGGTACGGTATCTCGTCTTTGAAACGTTCTTGCATCGCTCTGTACGTTTTAAACCCTTCGTCATCAGAATTAGCCGGTTCCCTGCATGATGCTGCGATGTTTGCGGTAAAAACGGTAACCAGCAGGAAGAGTGTAATCTTTGGATCCTAAGTAAAATGATAGTAACTATAAGGATTAACCCTTAGAGTGCTGGCTAATTTTCTATAAATAGATTTGTGTATTATCTGCTTTCCAAAACCTTGTATATCTGCCTAATTGTGATTAGGAACGATACTCAGAGTAACACACAGGCCTGGATTTAACCTGTTTGCATAAGCATGAAGTCGGACCAGCACTATAAGGGTCCATACCAAAGTCCAATTAATTCTTATTTTTCTTGGGTTAACGGGAACTGTCAGCATATCACACTCCGATATTTACATCATTACTTACCCAATACTTCTCTGGTAACGATTGCAAATTATGAATTGTACGAACGTCTTCAAAGATGTCTTATGAATATATTTGGTAAGCTATCAACATGTATTTTTTTTATTTTTAATACTGAGAAGAATTATGTTATGTTATGTAATTGTGTTTTGTATTACTTAAGTCTTTCACCCAGCGAGCAAAAATAAACAGAACGAATATACCCTTTGAAATGTCTTTGATTGATAATGTTTTAAAAAGTGAAGACGTGAAAACGAATTTTATTTCACATTCTTGTCCACTTAAAATCTAGAACAAATGGCCAAAGTGGCCAAAATCATCCATTTTAACCCTTATATTGCTTGACCCGACTTAATGCTTATGCAAACAGGTTCGATCCAGGCCAGCCGCCAAGTAAATTGGCGACTGGCCTGTGATCTAACCAGTTTGCTAATCTGAGTATCTTTCCTTTTCAACTTTAAGCAGCTATTGAAGGTTTCGGAAAGCAGGCGAAACAAAAATCTATTTTTAGAAAAATACCCAGCATTCTAAGGGTTAAGCGGTAAACTTACGAATAGACGTATACAAATCAAATTGAATATAATTCGCTGTAGTTTTTGCGATTGCATACATGCATTATAAGTAATTACTAAAAGTAATCATTTACAGAATCATTACTAGTATTTCATGCGTGTCTCTAATGTTTATTTCAAGACTTCATTAAGTCCGACACGTTTTAAACTGTAGAGCAACATACAAGTGTCTATGGAAGGACAATAAAGTAATATATACACCGTCACCGTGGCCTAGTGGTCAAGGCTTAAGCCCCGGGACGGGGAGGTCGAAAGTTCGAGCCCCACGGAAGACGTTTGTCCGGAGAATGTTTCTCGTGGGACTTGTTCCGAAAGGGCCTGTTCATCAGCCACGAGCTAGTTTAATTTAATGGTTACCGACTTTTATTCGCTTCGCGCCTGGCAAAGTGATAGAAGTTGGATGGTACATGGTATAATCCGTGCCAAACTGGCTGGCCCTTTCAATAGGGGTGACACTTTATCAAAATAAAAACCAAACCTATAGTTCATTGCACTCACTATTAAAACTGGTAATATGATTCGACTTACCTGTAAGAACATGGTCATACAAATAGTATACTTCAGTAAACGTTTCAGATACAACCCGTCACTGATCGATCTAGACCCGTCGTTACTGCCAAACTTTCGATGAAATATTGGGTGTGTGAGAATGTATATTGATACACGGGCTCTTAAATAATCGCCCAATGCGATATTGACCTTGGCACACCGCAAATATATATATATAGCAGGAAAATTTCTTGGGGGAATTTCGGAAGTTAATAGCTTCTACCCTTATGCATTTAGAACTACATTTGTACTTCCAAAATGGTCGTTGGTATGTACAGAATATCATGGAAAACTACATGTGTGAAAGACTTGAAATCCGGGATGGGTGATAGAAAAAAAGTAATGTTAAAATGTTGCAGTTATTACAATTCAGCTACATTGCTCTCTATGTATGCATATATTTCGAAATGTCGTCTGCAAAACAATTTGGGACAGTCGTAAATTTGACGTTTGGTAAATGGTTAAACGGACTGATATTGATACCAAAAGACATAAATACAGCAGTTGAATCGGCTGTATCATCTTGCTTATGCCTGACGCAGCCCCTATACTATTCATGTGCAGTGTTATCGATATTTCGGTTTCATTTCTTTTCAAATGGTAGAAATGACTGAAACTCCCTTTTCAGTCTATTCCCCATTTATCCATTTTTTTTAATGAACTGCCTCACTCCTCTTCCTTCTGGATCGCACAGCTATTGTTACTGGTTATGTTTCAAACTCCTCACAGTAATCTCCCCTTGCTACGCTGCATAGATCACTGCCACCACAAAATGTTCATCATGATTTGGGTCAAATTTAAATGATGGTAGTTTTTTTTGTTTCAAGTTTCTGTCGCATATTGTATCTAATCTAGTAATAGTGTATTCTAGTGTTGATTTCGGACCAGTTAAATGAAAATAGTTCGTTTTCTTTACAAGCAAAGCAGAAATGGATGGCTTTTTGGGCGACGTCGCCATTTAAAAAAGCCATTTTCGTTTCTTAGCAGATGATCATGAGACATTGGTATTGGCAGTAATAAATCCCATAAAGGGAGATTACTGTGAGGAGTATGCAATTGTGCCTGTTTAAATATGATCACCAAAATCTTATGAAAATTTCATCATTTCAAATTTGAACGAGGGGGTTGTGGCGAAACGAGTCAATGTTTTGCGCAAGCAACCTCTGAAGTTGATTTTCTTAATCTTTTAACCCTTAGAATTCTTGGTAATTCTTTAAAAAAGATTTTTGTTTTGTCTGCTTTCTAAAACCTTAAACATCTGCTTGATTTGATGATGAAAGATACTCAGAGTAGCAAACAGGTTAGATCACAGGCCATCCTCGAATTTACTTGGCGGCTTGACTGGATCTAATCCGTTTGCATAAGCATGACGTGGGTTCCAACACTTTAAGGGTTAATGCCACGCAATAGCTGACGCTAATTGTATAAAGCTATGCCATCAAAGGTGAGACTTATTTTGTAACATTGCTTACTGCATTGATTCATACAATAAAGATTGAAAATATTCATTGGTAGCTAACTTGTGGAGGTCATTGGTCAAGGGGTATAGCGTCGACCGTGGGTTCGAATCCCGCGAGGAGCGAGATCTGCCTGCGTCCCTTCGTTAAACCAAAGTCGGCGCGAGTTTCGGTTATGTAACAAAGAATCAGGATCGAGTGTGATTAATCTAAGTTGTAAGACCATGTTTCACAATCGATGTAAATGGAACAAGTTCAATCTAAACCAAACTAATTTGCAGTTACTAGTTATTAAGACGGATAAGAAAATCTCTTATGGAGAAATTGCTTTGTATATCTATATTTTCCTAGCTTTTACATGTTATAAGGGTATAGCAAACATACGAAAGTGTGGTATTGGCAAAAAGAGTATTAGTCATTTGTTATATGACTGAATATCTATAAATATCTTTTATAAATATCTTTTAAAAGTTTGATGAATAAAATTTCACTTCCACGAGGAAGTAAGGCGCAAGGAATGTGTTCTTAATCAAATATATGAAGTTATCAAAAGGCAAATATCACGCGATGATAAAAAAGGACGACACATCGCCAGTAACCCATTGCCAAACAATAACGACAATTGGCCAGTTTGTTGCAGACGACTCTGGAAAACATTGTGGGAAAAGGAGAAATTGCTCTTTACGAGCAATTTCTCCTTTTCCCACAATGTTTCCTGCCCTATCAGATGATTATTTTTCAATTTCATCACATTTTGAAATGTTGTCCGCCAACTCTTTCAATTTGGGACAATCGAAATTTGGCGTTTTGTAAAACGTAATGCATTTCTGCATTTTCTCACAATGGTCCGAACAGTTAGTTGATTTTCCTGAGATGTAGTTCTATACACATATTGCGGCTGCCAGTGAACCTAGTTATGCCGTTGGAATTCCTCAACAGTAAACAAAAACAACAGATGATTCAAAGCTTCTGATTGCTTTCCCACATTGACTTGATCGGGTGTATTAATCATGAGGCTTTTGCTTCACAAAGCCCACTGTCTGTCTGTCTGTCTGTCTGTCTGTCTGTCTGTCTGTCTGTCTGTCTGTCTGTCTGTCTGTCTGTCTGTCTGTCTGTCTGCCTGTCTGTCTGTCTGTCTGTCTGCCTGTCTGTCTGTCTGTCTGTCTGTCTGTCTGTCTGTCTGTCTGTCTGTCTGTCTGTCTGTCTGTCTGTCTGTCTGTCTGTCTGTCTGTGTCTGTCTGTCTGTGTCTGTCTGTGTGTGTTTGTGTGTGTGTGTGTCTGTGTGTGTGTGTGTGTGTGTGTGTGTCTGTCTGTCTGTCTGTCTGTCTGTCTGTCTGTCTGTCTGTCTGTCTGTCTGTCTGTCTGTCTTCTGTCTGTCTGTCTGTCTGTCTGTCTGTCTGTCTGTCTGTCTGTCTGTCTGTCTGTCTGTCTGTCTGTCTGTCTGTCTGTCTGTCTGTCTGAGTATCTGTCTGAGTATCTGTCTGAGTATCTGTCTGAGTATCTGTCTGAGTATCTGTCTGTCTGTCTGTCTGTCTGTCTGTCTGTCTGTCTGTCTGTCTGTCTGTCCTGTCTGTCCTGTCTGTCTGTCTGTCTGTCTGTCTGTCTGTCTGTCTGTCTGTCTGTCTGTCTGTCTGTCTGTCCTGTCCTGTCCTGTCCTGTCCTGTCTTGTCTGTCTGTCTGTCTGTCTGTCTGTCTGTCTGTCTGTCTGTCTGTCTGTCTGTCTGTCTGTATGTATGTATGTCTGTATGTCTGTCTGTATGTCTGTATGTCTGTATGTCTGTATGTCTGTATGTCTGTATGTCTGTATGTCTGTATGTCTGTATGTCTGTATGTCTGTATGTCTGTATGTCTGTATGTCTGTATGCCTGTATGCCTGTATGCCTGTATGCCTGTATGCCTGTATGCCTGTATGCCTGTATGCCTGTATGCCTGTATGCCTGTATGCCTGTATGCCTGTATGCCTGTCTGCCTGTCTGCCTGTCTGTCTGTCTGTCTGTCTGTCTGTCTGTCTGTCTGTCTGTCTGTCTGTCTGTCTGTCTGTCTGTCTGTCTGTCTGTCTGTCGTCTGTCTGTCTGTCTGTCTGTCTGTCTGTCTGTCTGTCTGTCTGTCTGTCTGTCTGTCTGTCTGTCTGTCTGTCTGTCTGTCTGTCTGTCTGTCTGTCTGTCTGTCTGTCTGTCTGTCTGTCTGTCTGTCTGTCTGTCTGTCTGTCTGTCTGTCTGTCTGTCTGTCTGTCTGTCTGTCTGTCTGTCTGTCTGTCTGTCTGTCTGTCTGTCTGTCTGTCTGTCTGTCTGTCTGTCTGTCTGTCTGTCTGTCTGTCTGTCTGTGTCTGTCTGTCTGTCTGTCTGTCTGTCTGTCTGTCTGTCTGTCTGTCTGTCTGTCTGTCTGTCTGTCTGTCTGTCTGTCTGTCTGTCTGTCTGTCTGTCTGTCTGTCTGTCTGTCTGTCTGTCTGTCTGTCTGTCTGTCTGTCTGTCTGTCTGTCTGTCTGTCTGTCTGTCTGTCTGTCTGTCTGTCTGTCTGTCTGTCTGTCTGTCTGTCTGTCTGTCTGTCTGTCTGTCTGTCTGTCTGTCTGTCTGTCTGTATGTCTGTATGTCTGTATGTCTGTCTGTCATTTTATATCAGTAATTCATCCTCTCAAGTCAAAGACATTATTTTTTCAATCAATAGACGTTCTGTTAAACCGTAATCCCGTATCACATTACATTCGAAGGAAACGAGGGTTCAGTTTAACAGCAACAATTCGACATGAAAGAGGGAGAAATAAACCAAATGATTAGTCGACGAGCTTTGTAATGGCATGATCAGGATTACAATCATGGAACGTTATCGATTTTCCCGATCATCAAATCTGATAGAATCCGACAATAGGGAGGGGGTGAGGGGATAGGCTGCTTGCTAAGAGCTTTCGCACTTCCACGGTGGGAATGCAGTAGATTACCCGCGCTTTAAAGCGCTCAAGCTTAAAGAATGTCACAAAACTGCGAAACTGGGTAAATGAGTTGTCCATTATGAAACAATATGCTAAAACATCACATTATTGTGACATAATAACCCAGAATGTCAGCAAAAAACTTCAAAACTGGGTGAAATGAGTTATAAATTATGAAACAATATGTTAAAGCACCACGTTATCATGACATTATAACGCCTGCACTTTTTATTAGCAATGTTTCAAAGTGCCATTTCCATGTTTTGTGTGGCACAACACACAACGTCATTGTTTACATTCGAGGTATACAAAAAGCGAGCAGCGCTGAAAAAACAACGAGTAACGTGCACCTGTTTAAAAATGTCACGTGATAACACATAAAGTTCTGTCTTTATCTAACATTAACAAAGCGAAAATGCTAATTTTTCTTATGGTTTCAGACGGAAGATGTTCAATAGCTAATTTACAGAGATAGCGACCCCTCTACAGAGCTCAGGTAAATTCAAAATAAGTAATTGTTTATTTTAGTTTAAACTTATTAATTGTATATCCATCATGAAACAGGTTCTTATAACTTAAATTGATCCTTCGATAAGTAATACATACATGTATTCAAATTCTCAGAAGAGCAATTTCGTTTCTTTTCCTGAGACAACTTTATCTGAAGATTAATCAAAACCGGGATTTATTTCGGATATCTCATTACAATGCTTCTGAAACGATTGCTCTCCGTTTTCAGAATGATTTTCTTTCTACTTGATTGCAAAATAAAGCGATTGACGTAATATCTAGAAATGGAAATAGATTAAGGAAAATAAAGTCATCCTTTGTGTGGTGAAATTTGATACCATTGAAGTCTGGTCTGAAAAGTAAATGGAGATTTGTGTAAAAAGTAAAAACAATTAGTCCATATGATGAAAAAACGTTGATTATTAGTACATAAACCATATTATATATCTTTATATTTGTTTGTCATTTACGCATAAGCAAACAATTTGTTAATGGACGACGAAAAGCTATCATATTATTTGTTTCTTCGCCACACATGATGACTTGGTTTATGCCAAAATGAATATGTGATACCGCCATGGCTGAGCGCAAGGAACGAACCCTAGACGCCTTGTAGATGGTTCAGAACATTAACCATCAATTACACCACAGCCGATCATGAAACACAGATGCACCCAAACCAGAGTGCATTACAGCTGTTGTAAACCAAGTTCCTGTTTATCCATGTCGAAATAAATGATGGTAATAAATTTGGCGACATTGAGACGACAGAAGTGCTTAACCCTTTACCAAACAACATTTCAAAATGTGATGAAATTGAAAAAAAAAATCTTCTGATAGGGCAGAAAACATTGTGGGAAAAGGGGAAACTGCTCGTAAAGAGCTGGTAGATGAGCTTGTAGAACACTGGAGTGTTTCCTGCAATGCTCTCAATGCCTGCTGTGTATTTTCTATTGCAAAACTATTTGCTTGGGATGTATGAACACAATTGCCGGTGCCTCAGCAAATTTGGACGGTACTAGTACACTTTGCATCGAACAAAAAGAATGAGACGATTGAGGTGTCCGTTTTATTACAGTTTTTGAGAGATTATGGACTAACTTGATGTTTTTGTATAGTTTAGGGTAAAAAACACTATTCTTTGAAAATACATGATTTGACATTTCAGTCGATGGAAATTTAAGATGTCGAAAGTAACATGCGAATGAGCCTTTTTGCAAGGTACATTCTATAACCTAGTGCTTGTAGGATATCCAGAACACATGCACTATAACGCTCGAAAACGAGCCCTGTTTATAAATGAAAATAAATAATAATAATAGTCGTAAGAAAAAAAAGGAATCGTTTAGCCAACATTGTACCGCCTTGGCTTACAATATTGTTGTTTTTTTTTATAGACCATCGGGATCTTTTTTATCTGCCCGAATGACATTTAATTCCCATTGCTTAATTAATCCGATACCTGATCACATCACTAGGTATGAAAATAGCAAAGAATTATGATGTCGTAAGTGCATTGACACTATTAATGGATGGTTTGCCACAAACAGGAACAAGGTCATAAAACCCTATTCCATTGCCCAATTTCATCACATTTTCAAAAGTCGTCTGGAAACTTAAATTTTAATTTGAAACAGTCGAAAATTTGGCGTTGGACAAAGGGTTTAACAATAATTGACACATGAAAATGGCAAATTCTTTTTCAGGTTATGCAGTGTCAAAAAAAAGAAAGAAAGGAAAACAGAAAAACACTGTTATGATGACACCACTTAGGCTTTCATAGATTTTCTCGAGATTGTTCGACACATAATAAGTTCCGATTCTGTTAAAAAAAATGCAGTGGCAAAAAAAAACCACACACTTGATATGATGTGACCCCGATTAGGCTTCATAGATTCTCTCCAGATAACTCGACCAAAAGTTCGGCGACTGCGGCTGCGCGTATTTCTTACAGGATACCTTCTGTATGAACCTCTCCCTGAACTGCCGCGACAACAAAACGTAAATGAAGAAGTTTGACGAGTGGTTAATCTGTTCAAACGTCTGAGCGACGGCGAGGAACACGATCAATGATGGATCCCGGGACTCGAAGATGGGCTTGTTCGTCCAGAATGTGAGGACGAGAACCAGCGTAATCGGGATCACACAAACGATGTACCAGAAAACGATGCCTATAATAGATAAAAAAAAAAACGCAAATCAAAGTACTGAACGTACAGCTGAGCAATTGTCCGTTTGTCGATTGATTGGTTTGGAATCTACCGACACGTTTTACTAACCACACTTTATCTCTGTGGAATATGTTTGAGATGTTAGTATTTTTCGACCAGCTCCGGCTTCCGGTAACTACGTTGCTACAGTAATCTATAGTGTAATACAGGTATACCAATATACCTTGCTAGAATGATGTCTTTGTTTTTCCACGTTCAGAAAATGTTGAAAAAAGTGACTGCATGTATCAAATTTCGAGAGTATCGGGCACTATAACACAGAGATATTAATAAATTCTACGAACTTTCCGAACAACCCTCGTAGTAAGAGGAATTAAAGAATAGGTTGCTCATGAAAAGAAGATAACTCAAGAAAAATGGAGAAATGAACGACTGCATTGATACATCTGAGGGTTGTTGAAAATGGCGGTATCCCAAAGCGAAAAGTATTGACCGATTGGGTACCACATGGAACCGTGAGCCTTCTAAAATAATCAACCATTATTTGCTTGTCAGGGAAGGGGTGATCTTAAAAACTTTATAGTCCTTTAAGGTGCTTGTTCACAGTACTGAATACTTGAAAAAAAAAAGGTCGTAGAAACTAAATAAGTTTTGTATTGTTGTTTGATTTACAATTTAAGTAAGCTATTGAAATCATAGTTAACTCAGTAAGCGTAAATTTATTCAAGTATGTACAGTTTATATGCTGTAGATTTCTAAAGCGATATCACACTTTTGGTATGAAATACGTTTAAATTCGCTGTATACATACTTTAAAGAATTAAAGACGATTAAATATTGCTCCCAATGACTACTTTTCCGTACGTATCATCAGTACAGATGTTGTGCAGTCTAAAAGAATTCAATTTCTAATTTCCAAATTTTCCTTACCTCTGTGAACAACTACCTTTATAGGCTGAAGCATAAGGATACCGAAAGAATATCCACCAAACCGATTCTCAAGTGAGTCATTCCCCTTGTTTGAATCGGAACAACAGGTTAGCGATCCACAACATACCCATATGGGCCACGTCACGGGAAAAGGGGCACTCGGACATAGCAAACAGTGTAGCCCCAGACCAGCCGCAACGTCACTGACGTGGCGGCTGGTCTGGGGTTACACTGTTTGCCATCTTAAAGGACATCCAGTTCTACCTTTGAATAAATACAAATGATAACTGTCGTGACTAGATGCTGGAATAATAGCGCTAAGAAAGAGCTGAGTCAGCGGTTTTTATTTATGTCCGAGTGCCCCTTTTCGCGTGACGCTGCCCATATTATAAGAGATTCGTAAACTAGTATACAGTATACTGAACACGCAGTACCATTGTAGTGGTTGCGAAGCGTGCTGTCGTATGATTACTAAAGAAGTTCGTAGATGTGCCCGAAATATTTAGGCACCACAAGAGGTTTTTATAATTTCAATTCAATGTCCAATTCGTTGACAATAGCATATAAGAATCATTGAAGTGAAGAAGAAGACCAACCAAATTTTCTTAAACCCTTCGTAAATGTTGGTTAGATATTTGGAATAAACAAATCGTTGGATTTCCTACGTATCAATGGAACACTCTCAATGTTTCCAAAGTTTGATACAGTAGCAAAATATAGAATTTCCGATTAAAAAATGGAGACTTACTTTCTTCATAAAACTCTCAAAAGGTATTCAGCAATAAAATGACAATGTGGGCGACGACTACGGTAAAGGATCATAAAACACCGAACGTGATGTGCAGTACAAATTATATTGGTCATTTTGACTTCTAATACTTAGAATAAATTGAGAAAACAAAACATTAAAAACGGAGACTTCTTCATCCCCATTTACAACGTCGTATTATCAACAACAACAATGCTATAAACAACAACAACAGGAGGACATGTATCATCCAAAGGCATTACAAAGTAATTTAACCCTTTCCCAAACAACACATTTTCGACTATCCCGAATTGAAGGAGTTTGCAGACGAAATTTCAAAATGGGATGAAATTGGAATATAATCTTCTGATAGGCCAGAAAAAATTGTGGAAAAGGAGAAATTGCTCGTCATGAGCAAATTCTCCTTTTCCCTTAATGTTTTCTAAAGTCGTCTGTAACAAAGTGGTCAAATGTCGTTATTGTTTGGGAAAGGGTTAATGAAACTGACAATACTTTTGGAAACGCTTCAGTCACCATTAACAATATGAAACCGCTACAAAAGCAACCTATGTGACATCGAACAATAACATTATCAACAACATCAACAACAACAATTATAACGCCAACAACAACAGGAGGCCATATATCAAGCAAATTGTATAATAAAGTAAGACAATGAAAATGACAACGTTTTTGAAAACACTTGAATCACCATTAACATAATGAAACGGCTTCAAAAACAACAACAAGTAACAACGAACAATAACATCATTACCATATATAACCAACAAATAACGACTTCAATCACCATAATCAGTATAAAAAAGCGTCATAAACAGCAACTGTAACAACAAACAGCAACATCATGACTATATGCAACAAAAAACGACCTCAATCACCAATAACAATATGAAACAGCTTCGAATAGAATACAAGTAACAACAATAACATCATTACAATATAAGCAACAAATAATGATTTAAAGCATCATAAACAGTAACAAACAGTTTCAAAAGCCACACAAGTAACAACGAATAACAACACCATCAGCTATATAACCAACAAAATAACGACAACAACGATGTTTTACCAACGAGCATGGCGGTAACCCGCGAAAAGTTCTCGGTGCCGTACGGGAGTCGGAGAGCCGCGTTGTTGGTTAGCTCCCTTCTCCTCCGCCTCTGCGCCAACAACCTGTGTACGATGGGCGGCGTGAGAACCAGCAGGATCAGAATGGGAACCAGCGAATAACTCAACCCGCCGACGATCACGAAAACCTTATGGACGAAAGCGTTGTCCCGGGTGACGGCATCCGGTCGGCACGTCCCGTCGATGATGGCCGTTGAAACGTGGGCCCAGACACCGGAAATGGCGCCAATGATGACGTACACGCACAAGATGGCGGCCAGGATGTTCCGCTTCGTGGTGATGGCGCGCACTCGAAAAGGGAACCAGACGGCAACGAACCGCTCCAGAGCGACCAGGACAATGCACCAAGACGCCGATATCTTGCCGACGCGGTAGGCAAAGAAGAAGACCTTGCAACCGCCAGTGCTCAAGGCTCGAAGGTCATGGTCAAACAGGGTCCGCATGAATCGCTGATTAAACACGTTGGTAAGAAGGAGAACCGAGTCCGACACGGCGAGCGCTTTCAGCGTGTATTTTGTCGTGGAGAGCTGGCCAAAATGGCGGCCGGAAGCTGTTACAATGATGAGAATGTTCCCCGTGATACCTAATAATAGTAACGTTGGCGTAATAACGACTTGGACCCGGTTTAACGTATCGAGTAGGGCGTCGTTAGCGTTGACGTTTCCGACGCTTGGAGCCAAGGTGGCGTTATCGCCCGTTACGTTGATATCTTTCAGCATGGTCAGGTGTGGATGTTTGCCCACCTGTAATGTACAAAGGAATTATTCCTTAATGAGATATCTTTTGCTTTTTTTTTCTACTGAGAAAAAAACTTGGCTCTTCCTCCATTTACCATGGGGCCAGGGCTCACAAGATAACTGTTGGTGTGATGTAAACCCAACCCGAAACAAACAATTTCCTTGACACAATAAATAAAACCCAGGAAAAAATTATTTTTTAGTAGTGAAATAGAAAATACTTGTACCATGGGGGGCTAAAATAATTACCGATGCATTTCCTTGTTGATCAATATGAAAGACTAAATCCATTTGATACTTTATATTTCACATCTAATTTGAAAAGCCTAGAAATTGGATTTGCAATATGTGATGGATGTTCATGTAAAAAAAATCAAATTAATGATTGATTTTAACATTTTAGAGAAGCTGTGACAAAAGCTGTGGTTGTTTGATGCACGGGTATTTCTTTTTTTTTTTATAACTTTATTATCCACGTCTTTAGATCAAAGGGGGTCGTGGTCATCCACCCTTTAACCTTACAAAAACACAATACATATAATATATAACGTATCAATAGATCTAATTTCTTAGACTAGACCAAACATTAATTAGGAATTGAAAATAATAAAATAATAAAGCTATATAAATTAATGAAAAAGAATGAAATCTAATACATCGATAAGTATTTCTGAGAAAGTTTAAAAAAAAAACATATATAGGTGTTTTGTGTTCTAATCATTAAGAGTGACTATTGATAACATGTTGTACAATTGCCCAGCGTTCACTTTCAGAAGGTATTTTCTTTGCTCGCAAACCATTAGACGCCTAGAGATAGTATCCGATATCTTGGGAAATCCTTCATAAAATGTTTAGTAACTTGCCAAAATTTAAGACAGCGTCAGACAACAGTTATAAAGCTAGATTCGTAAACAGAATAAAAAGAAATTGATAAAAAGGGGAATCGGTCTTTTTTAGCAATTCCAAATTCCTCAAAGTGGGTTTTGGAGCTTCTGCTACAAGATACGTCAAACGGGTCCAACTGAAAAAATGGACTTTATTTCAAATTGACTTTATTTCAATGGTAAATTACTTATGGTTTGATTACGTTTGCAGCCTATAACAAATAAATCGATAGATTATTGCATCTTCAGAAAAGTCAGAGGTGTTAGCTTACCTAAATTTATTCTAAAGAACGCCATTATGTACTCTAGCAATTACTCTATGTATAGTTTAATTAATTGTTCATTTCCAATCCTTAACAACGTTTTTTTTTTCATATCTTAGTCGCAGTATGCTGAAGTTATCATGTTGAATGGAGAATGAATTTTGAAACGTTGGCTTTCATCAAATTGGGTTGGAGCCATGTTAAGCAGCCATATGATCCATATGCATCAGCGATTTATCATCTCCTTCGTTTCCATTTTTTAAACAAGAAGTTCAATGCAAATATACAAAAACAAAGCATATGGCGTATAGCATTCTCTGTCACATGACATTTTTGTCGTCGACACGTGATTCAGTTATGTGACTTCAAAGTCAGATTTCAGCTAATATCATTTCTTTCTCGACCACTGACCTGTGTTTACCTTAAAGCGATGCCATATTTACACCAGAGACGAATTCAAAACGGAAATAATTAGTGATTCTTCACCGGAAACACCGGAAAAAATAAGAACACGTTCTTAGTTCTGTAGTTTCGTATTTTTTGTAAAATGTAGCCGACTGCTAAGAAGAAACGTATAGAATTAATATAACAACAAAACCAGCCTAAAGATAATTAAATTGAAAAACCAGTTACATCCCCCCAATCCCCCCCCCTCCAACAAAAAGTTACCATATACCATCAGGATTTGAATATCACGACCTAGATAAGTATGCTACTTCAATACAAAGTTCACTTCCATCAGAGAAAGGGAAGCACTAGATTGCAATCAGGGAACCTTCGTAAAGACAAAAAATGGATTAGTTCATCATTTCATATGGTATATACTGGCCAGCATAAATCGAAAGCAACAGAAAACGACTACAGCATGTAACTGTATTGTGTTCTTTTATCACAGATGTTCATCTTCACTTTGACCAAATTTTATTTCTTTCAATATTGTGGCCAGCGTAAATCGAAAGCAATAGAAAATGACAAATATGTCATGAACAATCATTTTTCTGTGATATTGGGTAGGAAGCTATATGACAGCAGAGGGAAACCTCGCCCATTGCTTGATGAGTAATTCATCTATTTTCCTTGATGTTCTCTAAGCTATTCTTGTACAAATGCTTCAACGAGGGACAATGGGGAGAGGTATATATATTGAAATCAATTCCGTCGACTTATATGGATAAAACAATTGTACTAATGAAACCATTACGTCAAAAAGGGGGAAACCATTAAGGTGATATTCCATTAACCTATTTTTCAATATTCTCATGGGCTTGTGGGGCTTGTTTAAAGGTGCTTGTTCACAGAAAAGAAAATTTAAAAGTCACAATAAAATGTAGTTGAAACAATACAGTGTTTGTTTTGTTGGTTGATTTACAATTAAGTGTAGCAATTAAGAGCATAATTGATTCAGGAAGTGTAAACTTGCCTAGGTATGTACAGTTTATTTGCAGAAAATCTCAAAAGCGATATCACGCTTTATATTATTTTATATAATAATTCATTGTTTCACACATTGAACGATAAATAACAATATAATTTTGCCTTCAAAGACTATATAATGCGTGTCATATTACAGAGCAGATGTTGTGTAGTTTTAAAGAATTTGATATGCAACATCTAAATTTCGTTAAATTAGTGAACAAGCACCTTTAAAATACGAGGAACATTAAACGACAGATATGACGTAAATGTATATAAATATACAGTCTACTCTCGTTATATCGATATCGGATATCTCGATTTTCTCGAAATGTCGAGGTAAGCTCAATGTCTCAACTTTTTTTCCTTTTTTATCTATATAAAAGAATACAAAGATGCGTAACCCAACGTTTTCATTAAACAGCATGCGCACCTTTTAGTTCTTTAGTGTAAAACTCAGCATATGATTTGTCTTTGGATTTCTCTCTGACGTATATAGCATCACATGTTAGAAAAACCGATGCTTTTCGTAGTGTTGGTCCGAGACTATCTTTTCCAAATTGTCTTTATATTTATGAAAAAAAAAAATATATAAAAGTAAAAGATCACTGTTTACAAATAAACCGTTGAAACAGTTCACTATATCTGCAAGACAATTGTGCTACATGTATATCTTTTCTAAACGGCTTAATGAATAATAATAAACAAAAAACGAATGCAGACGACTCTGGAAAACATTGTGGGAAAAGGAGACATTGATCGTAACGAGCATTTTTTCCTTTACCCTCAATGTTTTCTGTCCTATCAGACGATAACTTTTTCAATAATCCCATTTTGAAATGCCGTCTGCAAACTTTTTCAGTTTAAGACAATCGGATATTTGGAATTTGGTAAAGGGTTAAAATGCATTGGACGTAAAACATTTTATACCATATCAACAATCTAGTTACATGTAACTCCATGCCTATATGTTTACGTTTTTATCAATATTATTTAATACTGATAGAATCGTCAAAATAGATCTATAAAGCTACATAAAACTACTTTATTGATATGATATAAAATACTTTACGTCAAATGCATTTTAAATATCAATCTTCGAAAAAGTCACTTTATCCCTTTCCCAAACAACAAATTTTCGACTGTCCCAACTTGAAAGAATTTGCCGACGACATTTCAAAATGTGATGTAATTGAAAAAAGATCTTCAGATTGAGAAGAAAACCTTGCAAAAAAAGGAAAAATTAGTCGTTACGAGCAATTTCTCGTTTTCTCACAATGTTTTCTAAAGTCGTCTGCAACCAAGTGGTCAAATGTCGTTATTGCTTGGGAAAGGGTTAAACAGTACATTTAAGCGGTGAAAAAATACACGTACATACTTTTTAG
The DNA here is from genome assembly GCA_947846245.1 of Cerastoderma edule. Taxonomy (NCBI): domain Eukaryota; kingdom Metazoa; phylum Mollusca; class Bivalvia; order Cardiida; family Cardiidae; genus Cerastoderma; species Cerastoderma edule. The sequence goes on from OX401411.1 coordinate 21,852,590, forward strand.
CATGTTACAAGTCTTCTACGTCCCAATACATCCTTCTATTGCATACATTAATCCGACACTCTGTGAATAGACCGCATAATCTCTTACTAAATGATGCCGTTCCTCGTTATTCAGTACATTACGGACATGTCAGGAAGCAATGCTATTGGTCAATGCTACTCGACGAGGTAATTGTTCCTATTGAAACCGAGCTGTAAACACCGATAATCCCCATAAGGGAATTTGTGACAGGTCTAACCCTGTGTTCAAGTAGGAATCGTGTTTGCGACATACAATTTGTCTCTAGGAGATTGGGGATAAAACGCTCGCCAAATTCAGCGACTTTCCTAACTTATTGATATATAATAATATATTATTATGCTTTTGTAAGGTTGAAGGATGACCACGACCCCCTTTGATCTAAAGACGTGGATAATAAAGTTATATGAAAAAAAACCTACTTTAGGAAGGTAGATCAATCATCAATAACAGCAACAACAATAACATGACTAAAATTAGGTACGATTATATATGTGTGCGAATATGGTCAAGAAGGAACAGTATTGTCAAAATAATCATTTTTGGACGGGGGCGGGAGGGGGGACTTAATGATAAATTTACACCTAATATTGCTTGAAATGTAAATTAAATCACCCATACAAACGAATCGCCTTGTTTTCATTGCAGAACCAATGTAAACATTTCAACACATAGTGTTGGTACACTAAATTACCATTTTCCACCAATATCGACTTTTGATCGCAAAAGTAACGAACGCTCTTGGAGTTGTTAACGTAAAATTCAACTTTTTACGAACTATTCATAGATGTTGTCCTAATTGAACACAACGCTGATAGAAAGGATGTATTCCCAACAGTCTCACATCATAAATCAGAATTATTCCAATTTGTCCATAAAACCACACTTTGACGCATCTGTAGCCAAGGACTGAAAGAAACTATCTCTTATGTATCAATAATGTATGAGTTACAAATATAAAAAATATGATTCAAGGGGACTGGTTTACAATAGGCACATTTTTATTGAGTACGCTAAAAAACAATGTATTTGTATAGGTGCGATATTCTTATGAAACAATCTCTGAATAACTGATGTTGTTTGAGGTCTGAAGTTATATATAAGATTCTGTATGTAAAACTGAATAAATGGCTCCCGAACCTTCTTTTGTTGCTATTTATCGAATAAGTGAAACTCACGGGGGCAGTCAAGGATTTCGCGCACGCCCAGATCGTGTTATGTAAACAACAATGTCGCAGTTTGGGGTCTCCCTATTTTTTATACTTGGCCTAAAGACTATCGGCTATACATGCACTGTAATATGCTACGCTGGGTCTATGGTACGTCTACACCAAAGTAATATCTAAAAGCAATTGTACAGTGAAGTGAAGCGATATGTTTGCCCATACGCAGGATTTAAAATATCAATGAAAAACTCAGTATTACGCATTTGTAGCAGACGATTTCCATACAACATTTTTTCTGCTATGACCTTTTTTAAGTATCAATTCGTATTTTCAATTATGTTGGTGTAGCCATACCTAAATGTCGGGTAAAGTATATAGTGTACGTATAGCAGTTGCCAGGTATAGAAAAAAGGGAGACCCGCTGTTTGATTCCACGTTGCTGTCATGCGACTGCTCCCAATAAAATCCGATGCTAGCCGAACGATTCGGGCATATCCGTTGAATATTCAAAAAAATATCATTCTGGTCATCACGATATATAAGAAGACTATTATGAACCCTACATGCACAATCCAGGAGTTATTATTTCGTTATTGGCAATTATATACGACACTTAACACCACAGACACGATTATTTTGACTTTTACGGACCTTCCATAGTTGACCACTTCACTTTAAACAACCGCTATCACTCATTAAACGACCATTTTCAACATCTACATTCTAAAGATGCTGAAAACTTTTGTTTTCAATGAGCAATGGTAAAAAGGCGCGTTAGTGCCTTCAGTGCTTTGATTGAAAAAAAAAAACTTGGTGTATAAATAGTAATAGGTTGCTCTCGTACACACACTGCTAGCGTCAAGCAATAAAATTGTCGACCCATTTTGTAATCTGAGTCCATTACAGTCTTACCCATTTCAAATATTTTGCAGGACGGAAATAAAATCCCAATGTTTACAAAATAAACCGTTTAAATGGTTTTCTAAATCCGAAACAAAAATATGCTATATATCAACTTCATGGTTTGTAAAAGGAGATTGGACGTGAATAAAAAATCGTGTTTCCTGTTACTTAATGGATCCGTGATGTCATTCCATAAGTAGGAAACATTTCATCTAACCCATTACAAAATGCCAAATTTTAGACTGTCCCAAATTGAAAGAGTCTGCAGACGACATTTCAAAATGTAATGAAATTGGAAAATAATAAAACATTGTGAGAAAAGGAAAAATTGCTCGTCACGAGCAATTGCTCCTTTTCCCTCAATGTTTTCCAGAGTCATCTGCAACAAGGTGGTTTAAATGTCGTTATAGTTTGGTATTTTTAACAATTTTAAAATCTCAATCTGTAATAAAAATCTTTCTTAAAAAGTCAAGATCTAGAACATGCTGGGTTCATTAGAAAATAGATATCAATACGCGATAACACTGTTCTTCTTCGTCCTTGAATGAAATGAACGTGCAGTATTACACATTTTAATAGATTATTCAAGGACACGATTAACCATTATAGTCTCTTCATACATGGTTTTCGTATCATTATTTTAAATGATTTATAAATGTTGTGTTTTTAAAGATATTACGGACTTGTTGATACGAGGTTTGTAATGCAACACTTTTCATTACATCATCTTACGACCTTTGAGGTCGCCTTTATTTTGCTGAGATCCGTATATGTGTTAGAGAATACAAATTGTAAAAAAGAGCCAAAATTGGAATGGACTACAGAAAATATTTTGCTAAGATCCATATATTTGTTATAGATATAACTTGTAAAAAAAGCAGAACATGGTAATTGACTTAAAAAAAAGGAGAATTAGTAATTGAACCGGAAATTATTAATTAGTCTGTTAAACAAGTCCAATGGAACATTAAGTTAAGCATTTTAGTTAATTTAGATCTCTAGATAAGAAAATAAGTCCATATATAGCAAAGCAAAAACCCGTGGCCTTAAGGTTAGATTATATAACTTAATATTCCATGGCCCCTCTCAGCGGTGTTTCGGTTTGATAAAAGCAATGTCAATGGATATTATCCTGGCTAGACGAGCCTTTATGGGCAGTCAAGTTTGGGTTTTTCCTCTATGAATATGAACCGGGCATCACAACATAACTGAAATACTGAAAACGAATAATTGCCCGTTTTTGGACTCAGGATGCGTCAGCACCTTAGTCCATTGAATTTACATACCACATTTTGAGGTACGGTACTTCATCGATACATAAACAGTGGTCTGACCCCAATTACTCATTAAACATCCGCCTTCACTGTGCGGACTAATAATACCTTCTTTGAACTAGGAATGTAGTCCGGATTTACTCGCTTTGTTTTGCTTTATATTATTATAGCTGTTGCCTCATGGGAAATCGTAAAATGTCTAGATGTTCGAAATTTACACTATCTTTCAGTCTCTGTTCACAAAAATAATAATCATAGTATTGGTGGTAAAAAGGAGCAGCTGCTTTCCTCGAGATGTTGCCCAAAGACATTTTCAAATGTATCCTCAATCATCTTGCTTTAAACGCACCTTAGTTCTTCAGCGCTATCCGCGCTTTGATTTTTCACGACGGTGCATACTTCTGGTTCTACCTTAATGGTAAAATATTCGTTGCATGCTTTTCCTACACAAACATAATTGATCGGTGAAAGATATCTTTATGTTGATCGACCGTCAGAAGCTCAAAACAAATACATGTAGTGTGAACAACTGGTGAGGATTTTTTCCGGTAAAAAAGTTGCGCAATGATCACCTTTCTAAAACGGTAAAGCTGTTGAAAACTCCAATTAAAGGCTCATGAAAGGAGACTATTGCTATATCAAACTTATTTATTTTATATACGTTTGGTCAGACTCAAATATTTATAGCCGGAAAAAATCAAAAATTATTTTAAATACATTAACAAATTCATTGTTGATAAAACATGATTGAATTGGAGACAAACTATATTTCAAGCACATAATTACTAATGTTAAAGGAGTTTATTAAAAAGGGTCTCACAGCATTCATAAATTAATTTTCAAGACTTTTATGAACATAATAAAAGAATTCCATATATTTTTAGTAGTTCATTTGTAGTTATATCCTTTCATGTGCCTTTAAGTTTCGTCCTCTCATCTTGACATGGTCTACATTTGAGGTAACCTTCATGCCCTATTTACGGCCTGACTGAGTTGCTCAACCTTGCCTTAGCGGATTGAATTATCTTTTAAAAATAGGTCATGAGAGTGTGCATAATTATTACATAGGTTACACATCGGCTAGTGAAGTGGAAATCAACCAGGGGAGCGGTCGGCGGATGGCACTAGATACAATAACACGAGTAAACCGGTTTGAAACAAAAAGAAAGTTATATGAAACAGGGGAATTGTCGTAAACGGTAGTTTTACATAAGTTTGGATTGGAATTAAACTATAGGTGGCATAAAAACCATTGTTTTCACAGATATGTAACAATGTTCGAAATTAAAGGCTATTTATGAAGGTAGTGTTACGTCAGCTTTGACGTTTTGTCGATTTACGGGATCACTTTTCGGCAAATGCTATAAGCGGGCCCTTGGAAGTACCGATTTACGACAGTGTGTCATCTGATTCTGTTTTTACTTTGAAATCGTGACTGTTTCTAGTGTTCATATTGTGAATGTGAAGTGAGTTTAAAGAGGATATTGAAGGTGAACAGGTGGCTGATTTGTGTGGTGTTGTAGCAATTAACATCTTTACCTGAAATTGTTGGATTATTGTGAAATATTGTACCAGGTAATTGATTAGTAAGTATTATACGAACAGTGTCGTTTTTCAAACGACAGGTTTGGAATTTAACTTTTTAAAATGAATTGTCTTCTATCGATAAAATGACAACACAGATTTTAAAAGTAATGTAAGAATAGATAATTGACCGCATCCAAATCCTATTTATAATCGTACTGAAAAGATAAACCACATGTATATTACAGATACTGCAAACGAGTTTATTTCGTAAACAACGGGTTTTACTAAGAGGTGCTATTTTGAGATTCCGTCGTCACGTGGGTCTTTGAAAACGATAAATTGCTCTTGTCACATGACATAGGCAAGGTACGCGAGAACGAATCTAGGGTTTCTGTGGCTTCACATTTATTTCACAAAATCCCGATATTTCAACAACTTCGAAGTAATGAAATTCAGCGTATTCTTTGGTTCAGTGACACATAGTGTTAATACCAAAGTTTGATGTTTATAACTCCCAGATCAGAAATCTCTATAGCTGGTATTTTTAAGACGCGAAATGGTACGGTACCTCATGCAATTATTAATTGTCGCTGTACAGCCCATAGAGATTTCTGTATCTGTTGTCTACACTACATTCAATACGGGACATGGGACTTGGCGTAAACGGCAGTTTTTCAATTAGTTTGAATAAATATAAAATCATAGGAGACATACAGTTTAACATTTGTTTTCATACACTGCGTTCGAAACTGAAAGCCTTTTTTGAAGTTAATGACGAGGCAATGTTGATGTTTTGTGGTTTTGCGGGGTCGCTTTTCGGCAAATGCTATAATCGCAGCCTTTTTGAACATCTAGATTACCGATTAACGGCAGTATGCAGTCTGATTCTGTTAATATTTGAAATCTTGATTTTTTTCTAGTGCAAACGAACATGTACAATTTGCTTTCCGTTTTTGTTCTTGTAGCACTGAGGTGACATGCGCGAAATTTTACATGCGCGATATTTTACTTTTCAATTTCGTTTTTCCTTTTTGGAATATGTTGTTTATTATATCGGGAATACGAAATCGTTTTTGATTGGGATGAAAAAAAAAAAGATCTCGATAAAAAGTCCTTTGATTTGTTTTCCCAATATTTTTTTGTTATCGTGAAAAGATAAAAGCTCGTTTTCTCGTGGTAATGAACGATTTAATCGTCCAAAAACTGGATAGCAACCCTAGTGAAATTTTCAGGGATTATACATATTCCCTGATTATACATATTCGCTGTAACATATATACAAAAGGTTTAGATCACCGTCAAATTGTGCGCGTTGACTTTTGATACATTTTGGCGACCTTTTGAATATTTTGGGGTACCTTTGCGTGATTTACTCTTTCTTTTATAACATCAACTTTACCATGACACATTTACAAGAAAATCGCCTAACATACCATCGTGAATGAGCATTTTTTATGTATATTTTGAGTCAGTATCTTTGCACCATAAACTCATTAAAATCCATAATCTGTGTTGGGTTTTGCTCGTTATTTCAATTTATTTAATATTTCATATATGGGGAAGAGTAAAATATTCACAAACGTATCGCGCTTGTTTGATAATCGAGTCGGCACATTTCTTTTTAAACTTGAATATTTGATGCAAACAAAACATTTTTGAGCAGAAAATTCGTATCAATTCGTTTAACCCTTTCCTTAACGTCAAATTTTCGACTGTCCCAAATTGAAAGAGTTTGCACACGACATTTCAAAATGGGATGAAATTGGAAAATAACTTTCTGATAGGACAGAAATCATTGTGGGAAAAGGAGAAATTGCTCGTTAAGAGCAATTTCTCCATTTCCCACAATGTTTTCAAGAAAGGTCTGCAACAAACTGGTCAAATGTCGTTATTGTTTGGTAAGGGGTTAAATTTTAATTTAGTTGATAAAATCAACTTTAGAATCAGTACGAATATATATTCACAGTACGGTGGATGCTATTTTTTGTTTGAATGCCATTATTGAGCGTCAATTTCGAGCTAAGGGTAAATTGTATTGTTGTTTTATCGACTTTAAAAAAGCTTACGACTTTATTGATAGAAACTCACTTTGGTATAAACTCATCAGAGTGGGCATAAATGGTAAATTGTTTTCCGTTATTCGGTCTATGTATGACGAGGTAAAGTTGTGCGTAAGCCATTTGAGTACTTTATCTGAATATTTTAAAAGTGAGATGGGTTTATTTCAAGGGGAGATAACCTCACCTATGATGTTCTCTCTCTTTATTAATGACATTGAACAAGCACTGCAAAGTTGTAACTATGCTGGTTTTAGTGTTGACCAGTTATCTATTTATCTTTTGTTATTTGCTGATGACGCTGTTCTGTTTTCTGAAACGAAAGAGGCTTTACAGGAATACCTTAGTTGTCTACACACATATTGTATAAAATGAGGTCTTACTGTAAATGTAGACAAAACAAAAATCATGATATTTTCTAAAAGATCTAGAAACAAGGAAGAATATTTTTGGAAATACAATGAAAACATTATAGAAATAGTTGATAATCTTTCATATCTTGGTATACTTTTATCGAGTAGGGCCTCTTTCGTACCAGCAACAAATGATTTGAAGGGTAAAGCATTATGTGCCATGCATTCTTTATTCAGCATTGTAACCAATCTTGAGGTCCCTGTAAATATCATGTTTGATTTATTTGATTCAAATGTATTATCAATTCTTAACTATGGATGTGAAATATGGGGTCACTTGAAAGCAGAAAACTTAGAAACAGTACATAGAAAGTTTTGTAAATGGGTCTTGAATGTTAAAAATAGTACATCCTCTCTTGCTATTTATGCCGAGCTTGGAAGATTCCCTTTATATATTTCTAGATATATACGTATTGTGAAATATTGGCTTAGCTTATATAGCGAGAAATTTTTTAATTGTATATTGAAAACATTAATGCAAGATCAAAGAAATGATATAGATAGAAACAGTAATATCATAAATTGGTCATCTAAAGTTCGAGACATTCTACAAAATGCAGGATTTCATGACGTTTGGTTGTTTCCAAATTCTGTTAATAAAAACATATTTGTACCTTTATTACGAGAGCGTTTAAGGGATATATACATTAGTAGTTGGCATGAGAACATAAAGTTTTTTTCGTCACTGACACTTTTTAGAGATTTAAAACCAACTTTTAAAAGATCATCATATCTAGATATAGTGACCTTTTCAAAGTATAGAAAGATTCTAGCAAAAGTCAGATTATCATCTCACAGCCTCAATATAGAAACAGGTAGACATAAAAGAATAGATAGAAATCAAAGAATATGTACACTATGTAATTTAACTGAACTCGAGGATGAGTACCACTTTATAATGATTTGTCCGTTTTACAATGACATAAGAAAGCATCTGATACCTGAGTACTATATCAATCGACCTTGCATGTTTAAATTTATTCAGCTTTTGAAATCAGACAAGAAAAATGATCAGTATAGACTTGCTTCATATTGTATTAAAGCTTTTAACCGGAGACAACTAAAGTTAGATGATAGTTAGCTTTCATCACGGTATTTTTCTAACTAGTTAATTAAAGTTCTAAGGTGATATATGTTTGTATATTTGCATGTATGCATATGTATATAAGTATATATGCATAGATGTATATGAATAAACATTTGAAACTTTCTTTAAGACATTTTCCACCTAAATACATTAAGAATTGTTGTGTGTATGTGTGAGCGTATGTATGGGTGTGCGTGGGTGGGTGTGTCGGGGTGTGTGTGTGGGTGTGTGTGTCTGGGCGTATGTGTGTGTGGGCGTATGTATGTTTACCATTTCTACAATTGTATGCGAAGATGAATTTATTGTTATATACTTTATCAACCATGAGCTGTATATGCTTCAGTTGAAATAAAATGTTCTTCATTCATATATTCCACAGAGCAGCCCAAAATATTGACAACAATCGATCACTTGTTTGGTTTCAACTTGAGAAGCTTGAAGGTCTATGCCAGTAACAACAATGTTCTAGTTTTATCTCAGGGGTATTAACGGACATATCCATGCCAGTTTTCAAAAGGAAATTAAACACTATTGTTTTATTACCACAAACCGGTTTCCTACATGTATACGCATGAACCTTCGTGGTCTAGCGGTAATCAATGTACTGCTGTGATCGGTGGGAATTAGTTCTTTCCTTTTTTTAAACAGTTTTGACACATGTGAAAAATATGATGAAGTCGAAATTCGTCCATGAAAGATACGGCCCCTAAAGCTAGTTTCCCTTATTCAGGAATAAGAATTTAGGGGAATGTCACTTAGTGAATAACACCTCGATAAGTCACTTATTCAGTTTGTCCCATTTACCACCTTCATAACAAATGGTAGTTTGATCACTTTGTAGGAGACAGCCCTGGAAAACATTGTGGGAAAAGGAGAAATTGCACGTAACGAGCAATTTCTCCTTTTCCCATAATGTTTTCTACTCTATCAGAAGGTAACTTTCAAATTTCATCACATTTTGAAATGTCGTCTGCAAACTCTTTCAATTTGGGACAGTCTAAAATTTGGCGTTAGGGAAAGGGTTAATAGTACTTAGCTTGAAGTTGCGAAATCCCGATACGCATGGATTCAAAACCCAGAAAAGTTCGATCTGAAATTTCGTGAAATGTGGCCTCTCGGCTGTTTAGCCATATGGGTAGTTAAGAACCTTCTTTCACCCATTATTAACCGATCATTGTAATATACATGTAACTGTAGAAGCGTTGGGACTATATTAACCAACAGAAATGACCGATTTCAGACCCTTAACCGCACGAAATTCGTATTATATTCCTGGAAAAGCGTAATATGGGCTAACAAATTCAGCCCTTTCCATTGCTCCCTTCAAATTCTGTATAAAAAATATTTTTCGAATTAAGGTTTAAATCACTTATCATATACAAGGACGGATATGATAATCAAGTATTCCGGTACTTTGTGGTAAAGTTTAAGTTACGCCGGTCATTGAAAGAGTTTGCAGACGACATTTCAAAAATAGATGACATTGAAAAATAATCTTCTAGGGAAGAAAACATTGTGGGAAAAAGGAAAAATTGCTCGTCACGAGTAATTTCCCCCTTTCCCTCAATATTTTCTTAAGTCGTCTGCAACAAAGTGGTCAAATGTCGTTATTTTTTGGAAAAGGGTTAAAACTGGTATTCTTGCGTTATTGTATCCAGAGCTAACCATACATATTTGTGTCGTTTCCCTATAGGGAGACAGAAACCATGCCGGTGGTTGAGTTTATAGACGAAGGCGGGAACAAACACGTATTTCGAGAGGTGGATGGGGTACTCTACCCAAAGTTCAGTGACGATGATTCCATCAGACGGTCGTTAAACGCTGAAGGAAGGGACGACGATATTCTACTGGTGAACTATCCAAAATCCGGTAGGTGTTCAAGTGACAAGTACACGATTTATTACCAAATATTTGTCTGAAGTGTTTCAACCATAATAGCTTTTGAATGCAATGACGCAGTAATTGCGTGTATTTTTTGACGAAGATTTGTAAAAAGAAAAAAAAAATTAGAAATACATTTCACTTTTTGTGAATATTCATTTGGATGCATTATTGCGACTGGTCAATCAGGTGTATGGTCCAACGGTATTCCAAATATTAGATTTTTAGTTCATTTAGAACCACAGAGGATATTGAATTTGTTTTATCACTACAAAAAGGATAAATGAATAGATAATTATTTTTGTCACAACGTTTTAATGTGTCGTCTGTTAAATAGAAAAGAACAGAACTATTATCAATAAAAGCATAACGTCTCATTGAAATAACAATTGAATATCGTTACCAACGGTTCACGTGTCAATTGTTTTTAAGATGATGTCACTTTTATCAATTAAACAGCATGTCTCAATAAATTAATATTAGGACATTGATTCCTTTGACACATTTGCCCATAGGCTTTAGGTGTATGCAGCTAATACCAATCGAAATATCATTTCCTCATTGAAAAAGCAATTGAATCTGTGTACCATTTGTACAATTGTCCATTGACTTTAGGAGATTAGGTCACTTTCAACAATAATAACATCATACATCATTGAAATAACAATGGAATATTTGTACCATTCGTACATGTATCCACTAGCTAGTGACATTACTGCTTATATCAATAAAAACACCATGCCTCATTGAAATAACAAAAGTAAATTGTTACCATGGGTACATGATTTCATTGGCTTTGGGAGATAATGCCATTAATGACAATTCAAATATATTTCAATCAATTTGTCTCGATGAAAACATATTGATACATAGTACAAATTTAACCATAGGCACCCATTGGCTCTGGGAGATTCTGTCGATGCTGGTGAAGCGCTCAGCGGAGACGATCCCCCGGATAAAACAAACGCAGTACCTCGAGGCCCTGAAACCGGAAGCTCTCAGTGCCCTCCCATCACCACGTGTTCTCAATACACATGCGCTGTTCAGAAATCTTTCACCGGATATGAAGCGGCGTAAGGTGAAGGTTGTTTTGATCCACAGAAACCCGAAAGATGTGGCCGTGTCGCTGTATAACCACGAAGTTAACCTTGTGGGGCTCTACGACTTCCAGGGTTCCTGGGAGCACTGGCTTCCATTGTTCTTGGACGGGAAAGGTTAGTTGCTTTTCAAAGCTGCATGGTCTCAGAAGTATGTTTGAAGGTTTCTTTACCGAAATGGGGGGAATAGCATGGTCAGATTTAAGAAAAAAATGGCCGCCCAACCCTGGCATCGTGTTTTCAAATAGGTACATCTTTCTTCCTTATAACTTACTTGTTTTTCATCGGATAACGCCTATCATAGGGTCAATCGGAAGCGGTTTTAGCAAGTATCAACATTTCCTTTGGATGGCTAAATAACCGAGATCATTCGTTGAGTGTTTCGCGATTGAAAGGTCAGGATAGCCCAAAACTCTCCATTAATTATTCCGGTTATTAGGCCATCCATGTGGAAAACTTTGATAATATATTAAACTGCTCCCACATGGCCGTATGATCGGCTTCATTTGATGAAAAACAAAAGAGTTATACGGAAGACGTACCTGTTTGAAAACCTGACGCACGGATTCGGCAGCCATTTTTTCGCAAATCTTATATGCGGTGGATCAAATAAATGATATCTCGCTTTTGCATCAAATTACAAACAAATTCATTGCATACCCAATTTAAAGAATTAAAAGCGATATACAAGTAGTTTGCTTCCAGTGATTTGTCAATGCATGTCGTGTAACATTATAGCTGTTGTGCAGTTTTAAGAATTTAATTTGCAACTTTCACGTATCCTCACGCCTATGAACAAGCACCTTTCAAGAGTTCATTTGAATTCCAATAAATATCTTGATTTACCTTTCTTAATTGAAAGCAATTGCAAACCATTAAGCGATAACATTGATTTCGTATGTACTTGGACGCGAAAGGATTGTCGCATGTTGGAAGTCCATTTGATTAAGGAAATAAAACGTCCGATTAAGATTTAATTTTTGGAAGCCGAATCGATAACTACACCAAACGACAATCACACGTTATTTATTAATAGGACATGTCAAACAGTCGTCGAAATAATCTTAGAATGGTTAAATTTACAAGGATGCTTAATAAACATGCATATGTTGACAACATTTACACGGATGCTTAAAAACATGCATATGTTGTCAACATTTACACGGATGCTTTAAAATATGCATTATGTTATCACCATTTACACGGATACTTAAAAACATGCAATATGTTGTCACCATTTACAAGGATGCTTCAAAAACATGCATATGTTGACAACGCAGCGCGCTTTCACTTGGAAATGATATGAATGTTTCTGTTTTCCCTAGTCACATACCCTGAGTCTGGCAATCTTCGTCGTGGATCAGCCTGCTTACTCAATACATTCTGATCTGTGTAAATACTTTAGTTCTGCACACTTTAACTCCTAAACAGTCCAACTTGTGTTAAGCAACAATTATTTGAAGCAGCCAACCTGATTTAAGCAACCACTACAGGTGGTCCGATTGTTGGATTTATAGTGTACATCAATATGTGTGAAGCAGCCAACCTGTCTTAAACAGCCAATTTTCTCTGTTCAATAACTTGGCCTCTTAACACAAGTTCTAATGTACATATTTACTTAATAGTTATGCGTACATCAGCGATACAATTCAATATCATGTAGAATAATCTATATTCGGTCCAGGTTGGGAGACAGGGGTACAAAGGTAGAGCGTTGGCTACTTGTACCGAAGGTCCTTTATCCACAAATCGGTGCAAGTACTGGTTAGTATCCAGGAAATAGTCACCGAGAGTGAATTTAATAAGCTTCAGCAATGCAACACATTCAAAGTACAATAGATAAGTTTAATCCTTTACGAAACGCCAAAATCTCGACTGCCCCAAATTCGAAAGAGCTTATAAAAAATAATCTTCTGATAGGGCAGAAATCATTGTGGGAAAAGGAGAAATTGCTCGTTGAAAGCAATTTCAGCTTTTCTTACAATATCTAGAGTTGTCTGCAACAAACAAGTCAAATGTCGTTAGTAATGGCAATGGATTGACCCAAAAACTTAACAATGTTCAGTGCAGGTTGATATCACACATCTTGCATTCATTGCAGTGAGCAGTAATTCGTGGTTTGATTACGTACGGAATTGGGAAAAAGCCATGGAGGAAAACCCCGACTATCCCATACATCTTATGTTTTATGAGAACTTGAAGGAGGTAAGGCAAACACCATAAGCCCAGACTTATCAATAAGTCTAACATATACATGTCTCTTTCGGTGGGACGACCACCAAGGCCACGTGGTCAGTGTTTACGAAAAATGTCCGAACAAGATGGCCGCATTACAGGTATATTTGCCCTTTTCACCTACTTTTGGCAATGATAGCCACACGGTGTACCCCACATGACTTGACCATCAACTTTCCAGTTTTGGTGGTATATGATAACCCATGGTTTATAACGGCGTTACGTCTTACACTCGATAGAGAAGTCGATTGGTGATGGTTTTTGGGTCATTCGCATCCTTCGACTCGAAATTTTCGGCAGGGTCTTGGAGCGAACGGCACGGCCAAATGGAAACAACATTCACCGGCGGCTGCGAAAAATAGTGGACAGCAAAAGAAATCTGCCGAAAAATACATACATACCTGCTCACTCATGGGCGTCGCCATTTGCAATCCGATTTATATCGTAAACATTGATCACGTGATCACCCCGTCTGACCACCTATAACATTGAAAAATAGTCTTCTGAATAATACATAATTTTCCCTATGGTTCTGAATGGTTTTATTGCTTCAAAAATGCTTCAAAATTTTAGATAAACGTGATTATCAAGCAAAGGAAACAGACTAAAAGATATCAAACGATTCATTCATTTGAATCTAAGTGTTGTGTATTGAACTGATATGGTTTGTCTTCCTTTATTGAACTTAACTACTTCTCCTTTGGTGCATCTTATCAACGACGCTTGATTTGGTCGTAAGAACATCGTACGACAATCATACGTTTTTAAAGTGTCTTTCCAAAACGATTTTTTTGCCAAAAACAAAAAGCAATTCGTAAGATAATACCATTGAAACTACATTTTGTCAACGTGACCTGCGATAAAACCTTCAACAAAGTATATTCAAAAGGTTTTAAACATTTTTTTTTGTAGAAGATTTTGGGAAAATCTAACAAACAGGCTACATGTGTTCGTGTATATGTATGTAAACAAGTGTGTGCGAAAAATTTGTATCTATTGTCATATTTTTGTCAACCATGAGCTGTATATGCATCAATTGAAAAATAAAATATCTCGTCTTGTATTTTATTCCAGAACGGACCTGAAGAAATCGAGAGGTTATCCAAATTCCTCGAACTCGGACTGTCTCCGGACATGTGCCGTGCCATATCCGAGAAGTGCGATTTTTTTAACATGAAGGAGGACAAGAGGGGACTTGAAGACGAGTTTTGGACCAATGTCTGGCGGGATGGCAAACCCGGGTTTTATAGAAAAGGTAAAAATGAATGAATAAAAATGTATATTTTTTAATTATTTAGCATATGCATCTATTTTTCTGGCAAATAACGAAACGTTATCTTATGAATTCACGTCAGTTGTTTATATTCAAATTAATTATCCTGATGAAAGCATAAGCCGAAAGGTTTAAAAAGTATTACAATGATTTGACAAAAAATGTGTTGTCGTTGATTTTTTTTCAAACAAAATAGAAAAGGTAGCGTCCGGAGTGACGCATTGGTCATCGCCGTCGACTTGGGGCTTGTCTTCCCCAGTTTTGACCCCTACTGGCCTCCAAAAATTTCATCTTCTTTTGTCATTTGACAATATTTTGTCGTTTTCTAGCCTAGTACTGGAAGTCTACCCAGGAGTGCTCCTCGGGAATAAGTTTATTTTCCCTGCGAATAAAGTGAAATTATGATCGGCTTTAATGCCGAACACTAAAAGCACCTGTAAGTATTATCTGTTTGAACGATTAGCTCCTCCGGCCTTATGTCTAAGCCATTTTAGGAGTTATATATTTATAATACGTTGGTCCGTTGTGGCGTTGGTCCGGAGAATGATTCTCGTGGGACTTGTTCCGAAATGGCCGGTTCGTGAACCGCGAGCTAGTTTAACCTAATGGTTACCGACTAATATCCGCTAGGCGCCTGGCATAGTGATAGAAGCTGGAGGGTACTTGGTATAATCAGTGAAAAGTGTCTCATGAGCTAAAACTGACTGTCCCTTTCAATAGTGGTGACACTGTAATAAAATTACCTCACTTTTTATACGTCGGAAGGGAGGCAACTATTCGGCCCGAACCATCCACCGAGCGGGATAAGCGCTTCGGTTGTCTCCCTTTGAAAATATAATTTCTTTTCACCAGACAAAAACCTGTTTTTAGATAAGTTGAGACTGAGTGTGATTATACAGAAATGATCTCGAATAAATTCCCTTATACGTGTACATGTGTTTTATCTGTTACTAGTTGAAATTATTGAGTATTGAAACATAAAAGTTTCCTTTCGAAATTTTGTAGAGACCTTTGTGACATTGCTCCTTACGAGCAATGGATGTAACAACCCGTTTTGTAATAAAGTTGCATAATGTAATAATTATTACAAAACGGGTTTTGGCGTATTACACTTTGCGTTTTTCGAAACATAAAAGTTTCCTTTCGAAATTTTGTAGAGACCTTTGTGACATTGCTCCTTACGAGCAATGGATGTAACAACCCGTTTTGTAATAAAGTTGCATAATGTAATAATTATTACAAAACGGGTTGAAGTTTATTACATTTTGCGTTTTTCGATGCCAACCCGTTATGTAATAAAGTTGCAATATGTAATAATTATTACGAAACGGGTTGGGGTTTTTTTCAAAGTGATTTTTTCTTTACAAACGCGATATGTAGTAGTATTCATGATGGTAACATGGTGATATTTTCACGCAGAAGGTAGCCTCTTCAAAGCCAAAACAGGCTTATAAGCAAAAAACAAACGTTCTTAAAATCTTTGTTTGAGCAATTTTCAAGCAAGGAAACCGTTCCAAATGACTGAACGTACCGCAAACAGTCAAGCCAAATATCTAAAAACCCGAAAGGGCTTATCAGCAAATTACAAAAAATATTTTAAATGTCTGTTTTAGCGTTTAGATGCTAAAAATATCATCGCAAGTGGCAACAAGTACCAACAAAAGGCAAACAGAGATGCTTGAAAGCCAATATAGGCATATCAGCGATTTGTAAAAATATCAGAAAAATTGATTGTTCCCCAATTTTCAAACGAGGATACTGTTCCAAATGACTCAATGTACCAAAAGCACGTGACTAAGAATGCCAAAATGGGCTTATAAGCATATTACAAAAATAGATTTGTATGTTTGTTTTTTAGCTAATATGGTAAGAAAAACATCGCAAATGGCAGCACGCATGAAAAAAGAGTTCTATTCTCGCAGTAAAGCTGTTTTAAGTAAAGTTGCATTATGTAATAATTATAACAATACGGTTTGAGGTTTATTACATTTTGCTTTTTTCGATGCGAACCCGTTATGTTATAGAATTGCATTATGTAATAAAATAAACAAACAGGATTGATATTCTACAAAGTGAATTTTTAGATGCAAACCATTTATGTTATAAAATTCATAATGGTTACGTGGTGACATTTTCACACAAAAGGTAACCTCTTCCAAGCCAAAAAGACTTATGAGCAGAACTTTGTTTGAGCAATTCCAAGCTAGGATACCGTTCCAAATGACTCAATGTACCGAAAAAAAGTTAAACCAAGTAACTAAGAAAGCCGAAGCGAACGCATCAGCAAATTATAAAGGCGATTGTATATATCTGTTTTAGCACTTATATGGTGAGAAAGACTTCGCAAATGGCAGCGCACCAAAGTGCAATTCTTTAAGTGAAGCTGTTTTCTTTAAACGTTGAACTATGTAACAATTGTTACAAAATGGGCTGTGTTTTATTACATTTTACATTTTTAGATGCCAACCCATTATGTAACAAGAATCTATAACGGTCAAATACCGATGTATTTACACACAAAGGACAATCTCTTCCAGGTAAAAAGAGGCAATATTTTCTTAAAAAATGGTTCAGCTTTGAACAAGCCTTACAAAATAGACACAACTATTGTTTGGTGACCAAAACGGTCCTTTTATCAAAATGAAAAATGAGTTTACTTATCACTTTTAGCTCGACTATTCGAAAAATAAGGAGAGCTATACTTGTCACCCGGGCGTCGGCGTCATACCTTGGTTAAGTTTTTAACAACAAGTATGTAAATCACGACTTACTGTATGGAATGGGTTGATACAGTTGTGTTCATAGTCATAATCTTAGGTCCCTGACCAAGTTTCATATATTTTGTATTGAATTGATGCAAATTATGCGGCCTTTTTGACTTTGGGTCATTTTTTTCACATGCGTTCGTAACTAATAAAACCACGGTATGGAATGGACTGACACTTCACACATTTGTTTGGATTGTACTTTAAGGTCCCTGACCAGGTGTCATATCTCTTGTTTTAAATTCAAACAAATTACGCTACCTTTGGACTTAATGGTTAATTTTGTACATGCAAGTTTGCATCTCATTAACTACAGTATTGAATAGTATGGTACTTTACACATGGGTTAAGAGTCATCGTTTAAGGTACAGTATGCATAACCCTGGTTATGAATTTAAGCAAATTATATGGCCTTTTGTACGTAGAAAATTTTGTTTAAAGTTTTTGCATTCAAGTTTTTACGCAATAGCTTATGAAAGGAATAATCTTAATCTTGGCACCTTATTCATTTTGTAAGGCCCACCGTCCCTGAAACAAATGCTATTTCACTGGCATTTACCTTTCTCCGACATTATCGAATAGTCGAATACGCTGTTTCATCGACAACTCTTTCAAGATTATATGCGTCACTTATACTGAAAAAGGGACAGGTATAAAACATGGCGCCTACCCTACTATATCGCGATTACGGAAGAAAAACATGGCACCCCCTGTTAACTTTTTTATTCGTGGGAATATCTCAACAAACTTGGTACCAAATGAAAGAAGACACTCTGAACTTTCTGGTGGTGTTTGAAAAACTAAAATATGTTCACCAAGTACCGAGAAAATGCATGTCGAATGTTTGCCCTTTTCGTATGGTGGTTTTCAACCTGATCTCAAAAAAAGTACTGAACCTAAAATCATGGAATTACAGCTCGGATTATCCGAAATAGGCATTGTCATGCATGGACTAAACTCTCTACACCGGTTTACAGTATAAAAAAGTTTTCAAAGGAATTAGGTTTTCATGTGAGTTAATCTCTCGGTTGTTATACAGAATTGTTTTGGTCCTGTTTAAGGTACTTGTTCACGGTCACCGAAGAGAAAATTTGAAAATCAAAATTGAAGGTTGTTTAAATATTACAGTTCTTGTACTGCTAATCGACAAACAATTAAAAGAAGCTATTGAAAGCATAATTTATTCAGGGCGCGTTATTTTATCTAAGTACGCTCGTAAGTACAGTTAGTATTTAATAGACCTCAAAAGCCACGTCGCACTTTTGGATTAAAATACATACTTATTCACTGTATATACATTTTAAATGATCTGATTAATCTTCAATGACTATTCTTCAGTGTGTAATGTATGACAGTACAGGTGTTATGCAGTTTTAAAGAAATTAATTTTTACATTTCCTCATATCTGTGAACAAGAACCTTTAAGATTGACAAACACGAATTGGCATTTGAATGTATGGGGTTTTCTCCTTCACTGTTGGGCCTGACCCCACAATATGAATATAACTGGGAAACTGTTTACACGATCGAAATGCCCAATATTAATGTCACCAAGAAACCAAAATTGTTGATAAGTCGGGTTATCGCAATCCTCTGAATGATTTACAATTAAGTATATCAGTCAAAAGTTAAAATGCTGTGGGTACCTTTGCATGTGTTCTATTTCATACATGCTGAAGGTGCGACACCACAGTTTAAGTGTCGTTGTAGTTCTTAAACATTTCAAATACCGCGCATTGTGTGCTAGGCATTGTTTGTTATCCATGTATTTAACGTTTTGTTTAGGCTTTTTTCGATCTACTTACTTTAGAGCATGTAAGATAGATAGTGGTAATCTGAGCTGACCTCTACATTTCGGTAAGAGAAAATAAAGGGTTGTAAAGGAAATAGACAAATGGAGACAAGTCAAGATGCTCAAGCTCATATCCTGCCTTCTTAAGTGTTTAAGGACTTTACACGGAAAGTCAATGGAGAAACAGGAAATCAACTTTATTACATAACGGGTTGGCATCGAAAAGGACAAAATGTAATAAAACTCAACCCGTTTTGTAATAATTATTACATAGTGCAACGTTATTAGAAAACAGCTTTACTTAGAGAATTTCATTTTGGTATGTGCTGCTATTTGTGAAGATTTCCCACCATAAAAATGCTAAAACAGATAGACACAATCGCCTTTGTAATTTGCTGATAAGCCCACGTCGGCTATCTTAGTTACTTGGTCTAATCTTTTCCGGTACATTGAGTCATTCGGAACGGCATCCTAGCTTGAACATCGCTCAACTAAAGTTTTCCGATAATTTCTGACCTTTGCTCATAAGCCTCTTTTGGATTGGAAGCGGTTATCTTTTGTGTGAGAATGTCATCACGTAACCATTATGAATATTATAACAGAACGAGCTGGCATCTTATAGTTCGCTTTGTAGAATATCAAGCCTTTTCATATATTTTATTACATAATGCAACTTTATTACAAAACGGGTTGACATCGAAAAACGCAAAATGTAATAAACTTCAACCCGTTTTGTAATAATTATTACATAGTGCAACGTTATAAGAATACGGCTTTACTAAGAGAACTGCACTTTGAAATAAAACCTTAGAGTTACCCCTTTTGAAGTCATCATTTAAGTTTGTCATCGGAAAATCTTCATACGACATTTGCTATGTTTGGTATGTTCATAGCATTGACCACTGTGCTAAACCTAAATATCATATGACTTGTACAGCCAATTGATCTAATTGCTTATACGCCAATATATGCTGTTCATCAAAGGTTCTCGCCATATTTTGGTCGTATTCAATCGGTTTTTGTGTTTCACTTACGTCAGAAAAAGAGATATTATAGTCCATTTCAATATCGCTGATAAGCTTTATCTGGCCGAAAATAACTTTATGTGTCTCGTTTCGAAAGGTTCTGCCATATATGTGTGCCATATCTGAAACATGTATCGCGAACAACCACGTTTTCTGATATTTTTACATATTGCTGATATGCCTATGTTGGCTTTCAAGCATCTCTGTTTGCCTTTTTTCGGTACTTGTTACCACTTGCAAAGTGATTTTTAGTATCTAAACGCTAAAACAGACATTTAAAATATTTTTTTGTAATTTGCTGATAAGCCTATTTCGGCTTTTTATATACTTGACTTGACTGTTTCTGGTATGTTAAATCATTCGGAACGATTTCTTTGCTTGAAAATTGCTCAAACAAAGATTTTATGAACGTTTGGTTTTTGCTTATAAGCCTGTTTTGGCTTGGAATAGGCTACCTTCTGTGTGAAAATATCACCATGTTACCATTATGAATACTACTACATATCGGGTTTGTGAAGAAAAAATCACTTTGAAAAAAAACCCAACCCGTTTCGTAATAATTATTACATATTGCAACTTTATTACAAAACGGTTTGGCATCGAAAAACGCAAAGTGTAATACACCTCAACCCGTTTTGTAATAATTATTACATTGTGCAACTTTATTACATAATGGGTTCGCATCGAAAAACGCAAAATGTAATAAACTTCAACCCGTTTTGTAATAATTATTACATATTGCAACTTTATTACAAAACGGTTTGGCATCGAAAAACGCAAAGTGTAATACACCTCAACCCGTTTTGTAATAATTATTACATTATGCAACTTTATTACATAATGGGTTCGCATCGAAAAACGCAAAATGTAATAAACTTCAACCCGTTTTGTAATAATTATTACATTATGCAACTTTATTACATACTGGGTTGTTACAATGGATCCTTTTGTTACAATGGTTTGGGAAATATTCTGCTGAATGCCCGTTTAAACGTGTATACATGTGAAAACAGTATCCAGCTACAAATAAACACTGTTTAAAAATATTGATGAACAGGAAACACATTTATAAAATGATTACTCATTAAATTCCTACTCTTTTATACGCTAGGTGAGGTCGGAGACTGGAAAAACTGGTTTACGGTGGCTCAAAACGAACAATTCGACGCACTCTTCGCTGAAAAGATGAAAGGGAGCAAAATCAAGTTCAGATTCGAACCGGAGGGGAAACCTTAGAGGACAGCCGATTCATTTACCGGAAACGAAAATAAACGAGATTGTAGGAACATCCGGGCTGTAAGAATGAAATAGTGCGTTAAAAAAGGGAGCATTTCACTAAATGTGTTATATGACTGAAAATCGTTAGAATGTTCATATATGTTCATATATGTGTTCCTCACCACTAATTTGTTGGCCAATTCTAGTTACTTTATCTTAAATGTGCTTTAAACCTGTGTTTTCATAGAGAAATTGTAATTATACAATATTGAAATTATAATTGTAATGTTCCAGTTTTTCAGTGCTTTGATGGATAGAATTTGTAAAAATGGACTTTTGATTGCTCTCTAACGCATCATTAAGCGTCAAATGACGAGATTGTCGGCCCATTTTGTAACAAGAGTCATAAACACTATTCTGATGAATTCACAGGACAAAGATAATATATTATTGTTTACAAAATAAACCGGTGAAACAGTTTACTTTATCTGCCACACAAGTGTGCAATGTCGTTACCAGGTGCATGTAGCCATGGACGTGGTCGAGAAGCGAATCAAATAGCCCGGTTAACCTTTATGTGCAATTTTATATTATTTTGTTGGCATTTTCATTCGTAAAAGATATCCTATTTAAAAAAAAGAATTGGAATTGGAATCTGTGAGAGAGTCACTTTAAAGATGAAGTGGACTGTTAGAGGACAGCCGAATGATCGACCGGAAACTCTAGGAAACAACAGTCTTGGAAGTGGTCAGATAAACCCTTATAGTGCTGCAACCGACTTCATGCTTATGCAAACAGGTCAGATCTAGGCCAGCCGCCAAGTAAATTGGCGGTGACCTGTGATCTAACCTGTTTGCTACTCTGAGTATATTTTCTCACAAAAATTAAGCAGATATTCAAGGTTTTGAAAGGCAAACGACACAAAGATCTATTTTTAGAAATTTATCCAGCATTAAAATCGCGAAACACTCCATGGCTTATCTCGATTATTAGGCCATCGAGCAGAAAACTGTTGATAACGCTGAAATCGCTTTCGACCGGTCGTATGATAGACGTTATTCGATGGAAATCAGGTAAGTGATAAGGAAAATGTACCTGTTTGAAAACCGGAAGTGAGGGTTCGGCGGCCATTTTTTTCCAAATCTGACCATTTGATTTCCTCCCATTAGGCATGCAGATTCAACGAACGAAAATGATATCTTGAGTTTATTTAAGACATGGATCATTCAGAATTATTGCTATTCGAGATTAATTAAATTAAAAGATATAAGGGAATGACGTTATCATAGTTAGTTTACTTGTACTTTTATTTTCATTACCTTATATGTTCAGTGTGAGTGCTCATAAGTGATCTAGTGAATGGTTCAAATTTGACGACAACTAGAATTGTAATTAGAGAATTTTCCAAGTGTAACGCCAACACCAGTATAAATAGCAAACCTCTCTTTTTTCTTCCAAAAATCGACGAAGTAAAATACAGATGTCAGTCATCATGAAAAATAAAATATAATTGAAAAGTGAATTTGAATAAAAAGGCCTTTTGTCCATGAAACAAAATACAAATAAAAGTATATAAATTTTAATGTTATTCGAATTCATAAGCTAACATCTTATCTAAATTGGTTGTTCAAAGTGATTGTTTTAAGCCATACTAGCACCCGTTTTACACTAAAATTGTGACATGAAACGTTTTAACATATTACCTTAAGTAAGTACTACATGTGTTACAGCGAAAGAAAATACATACATACATCCAAATGTCATACAGCATATTGCATATAACCCTATTATAAGAATCGTCTACTGCTGGTACTTTCGATTTCAACCAGTCAAATTACCAGTTAAGGGTAACCAAGCGTACTCATCGTGGTTATCCAATGAAAACACCTCTGACATAATATAGAAGCCGCCATATATATTCTTGCAAGACTACTTTCATTGTACCTTTGTTTTCAAGTGAAAATGTCAAAAGCAATATCTACAGAGTCGTCTAATTTAATCAAGGAAACAAATATAAAGCCAAACTTACATATTTTTATAACGTATGAGTTACCGAATTTAATTTAATTGAAGAAAAAATTCACAATAAAAAAATCTATAATTCTATTATTACTTACGAGTTACCGAAAAAAAATATTATTATAAATGATGTTCAACAGTTCCATATATATTGAACGTTACACTTGTATACGAGATGTTACGATTAGAGCCATCAGTCTGCATCATTTTACACCTCGGCCATTTCTTTAAATAGCCTCGGTGTTAATGGGGAGCCATTTTGAAAGTATTCCGGCAACATGGCGGCGGCGAAGGGCATGTCCGTTTGCAATCGCATCAACTCGTCAATCCCCGGCCCAAGCCGGGGATTGTCGAGTAGATACGATTGAAAACATATGAAACACTGTAAATGTGTTGATATGACAATCTTTGATGAAATAAGGAAAATAAAAACTACTTTTAATGTGATATTTAACCAATTGTATTAACATACATATTAAATCACTGTGTATAGTACTGTAATCAAGTGGGTTATCCGGCGAAAAACAGCCGAATTTCCCCAGGATTTCTAGTGTATTCATGAACTACCTTCGAGGTATATCTACCGGCTCGTGCCGGAGATTGCCGAGTAGTTACGACATGAGCCGTCTGCCTATCGCCACCACCACCCGTACAGATACGCGGACAGATACGTCTGGCTGTCGGGTTTACTCTGAATCGTCACGAGTGCATGGTCCGCGCCGTCTAGTCCCACCAACAAACGACCATCGCTCGGTCTGTAGGCGACACACGTCTGCTTGTCGATCTTGTCTTTGTGCATTGCCATGACCTTCACCTTCTTACCGTCCCTAGTGATAAGGTGAAGGTCGTTTGACGCTTTTCCGCAGACGAGAAGGTTGTCTTCGTCATCAACGTGTATCCCATCCGGTCCGAAGTTCTCCGCGTCGAAGTACTGGTACCTGACGTTTCCTTGTTTATCGAGACACGTGACGATGTTGCTAACGTGGTCGGAGACGAACAGCGTGTGAGAGCGTTTGCTGACCTTGACGCTGCTTGGTCGGATGAACAGGAAGCTGTCGCCGTGAACACCAAGACGTCGCTGGAGATCGCCCGCCTTGTTCAACACGCGTACTTCCCCTTTTCCGGGATTGTTGTGACAGATGACGAAGATTTCGTCTCCTTCGACGTCTACGCTCCAGCAGTTTCTACTGACCTTGATGACTCGTCCAGTTTTCAGAGATGGACGAAGGGCGCTGCATTTAAGTCGTTGTTTCGTGCCCTGCGTTACAATGATCTCGTTTTCATTTACCATAGCAACATCAAAGGCAGGCTCTGCTAGGTGTTCTTTAACCCTCATTTCGTTGTCTAGAAGCTTGATTCCGTCGTTTCCGCAGGCTAGCACGATCTGTCCGTCGGAAATGCACGCAAGTCCCAGAACGGCTTTCGAACCGACATCGTGTTTCACACAATCATTTGCCGTCGTCGCGTTGACCAGTGACATCATACTCTTCTCCGATTCCATCGTCTTCTTCTTAATGAAGACCTTGCCGAGCGATTTCACTTGTTTTAAAAGCTCGTTGAATACTGGATCAGGCTGGAACTGGATATCGATGTCTTTGATTTGTGTTTCTATCTCGGCTTTAATGTTTTTGTAGTCCGGGAACTGCCGCTCGGCTTTCACCATGGCCATGAACATTAGTTCGCTATCAAAGCGCTTCTGGCAGTTGGACAGAGCATCGATCATGTTCTCCATTTGAGGGATCGTCTCGCCAATTATTGCACACTGACTGTCGATCTCGGTGGCTAGCGTTGTCTTCAAGGCGCTCACTTCGTTTTTTATTTGAGTTTCCAACGCGTCAAGAACTTTGTTAACGTCGGCTCGAAGTTTATACACTTCTAGCAAGCTTTCGTCACATCGCTTAACAATGGCGGCTTTGTCGGTCTTCCTCGACTGCAACAGAGTCTCATAATTGGTTTTCAGTTTTCCAAGCTCTGTTAAAGTGTTGTTAAAACCTTTGGATTTCTTCATGTTTTCTACGGCGTCTGGGATGCTCGAAATGCTACACATTCTGTGACTCGAGATGATGCAAGTGTCGCAGACGACATCGCTGTGTTCCGTGCAAAAGCGTCTAATGACCATGCACGGGTGTTTCTCACACGTTGTATCGATGACGTCATCGCATCCTAATGTGATGGAAGAGTTGTTGGCCATTTTGGTTCGTACGTAGATGAAGAGAAATCGTCGCTTTTATTTAACAATGTTGCTGAAGAAAAAAAAATATTATATTTATCAAAGTTCATTTTTATATTAATTTCTTTACCTACCGTCTTGCTTAAACAGCTCAGTAGGTCACAGGTTCGCTCTTATACGTGTGTGTGTAAGTATAAGTAAAACGCACACTGGGTCCAGGGTTTTCGCTTGACCCCTTTATTGGTGCTAATTGAGGGACTAAAACTACAGCAAGTGCACCTATTTATGCTTCAAATAACGTAGCTGCTTTAGAAATCCTTTCCTAAGTCAATGACTGATCCCTGCATTGGTAGATGTGTCCACTGGTGACAAACGAACAAAGTATGTCGCATGTAAGCCATTATGCCATTACCAAACAATTACGACCTTTGACCAGTTTGCTGCAGATGACTCTTGAAAACATTGTAGGAAAAGGAGAAATTGCTCTTAACAAGCAATTTCTTCTTCACCCACAATGTTTCCTGTCCTATCAAAAAAAAAACGTTTTTTCAATTTCATCACATTTTGAAATGTCATCTGCAAATTCTTTCAACAGTCGGGAATGTAGCGTTTAGTAAAGGATTAGGCCAGTGCTTCAAATATGTGACCCCCGTGTCCTTAAGGCTTTTACTTGTAACATGTATATGTTTCACAAATGGCAGTTATCTGTTTTTACTTCTTATCATTTTACAATCAAAACACATTCCATTCACAACTCAAAATTATAATTCCAATGCCACTCTTCGACGCAGTTTTAAAAGATGAGTCAAAATACTATTCAAGTTTTTAGGTGATTTTTAACAGATTTGACGAGAGCGTTATTTCTTTAAAACTAAACAACAGCTCTACTGTTACGCACTGGACAATAGCCATTTTATGCATAATTAGTTTGTGTTTGATTTTATAGAGCCGGTATACAGTGAATAAATATGTATTTAAGTCCAAAAGCGTTGCAACGGGTTTGAAGTCTATCGCTCATAGACTGGACATACAGTGATGTCTCGTTATTCCGAACACGTCCGTTCCCAACAAAATGTCCGGATGACCGAATCATCCGGACTTATGAAGCAGAGCATGTTCTTATACACATTAAGACATTAACAGTCTGTATGCACGTGTATACTTATAACCGTTAAGCAAACGCCAAATTATCGACCGTCCCAAATTGAAAGAGTTTGCAGACGATATTTCAAAACATGATGAAATTCAAAAATAATCTTCTGATATGGCAGAAAACATCGTGGGAAAAGGAGAAATTTCTCGTCACGAGCAATTTCTCCTTTACCCACAATGTTTTCAAAAGTCGTCTGCAACAAACTGGTCAAATAAGTCCGTTCCCTTACAATTTCGTTCGGATTGCGAGACATCCGGATAATCGGGGTCCGGATATACGAGGCTTCACTGTACTTAATTGTATTGACGCTTCCTGAATCAATAATGCTTTCAATTACTTCATATAATTGTATATCGAACAACAACACAAAACAGTTTTGTTTCAACAATATTTCAATTGAACTTTAAACTGTTCTCATCTGTGAACGAGCGCCTTTAAAACGCCAGTTGATTTAGGTATCGTCAATGTAAATCGAAACGACTGTAGTAAACACACTTAACTTTCCAACGAGTCTTGTGTACATGGGTACATACACACAAACACGGTTTCGCAGCCATCTTGTTTTGCGAGTAAACAAATAGTCCCGTGACAAACGCCCACTGTAATTGCATTGCGGTTGTTCTACGAAAGATTTCTTCTATAACACCCCAAAAATAGAGAAATGATATAGACAGTTATAAAATTTGATAATTTTTCTATCATAAAACAGATCTTTTTCCTTATCTTTCATCCAAAATAACGTTGTACATGTTGCATTAATTATTGAACCGTGACACGTCGTATGTTTTCACTACTGATATTTATAAGACGACGGGTCGTGCATTTAGGGCCATATTTAGCCTCAAAAAGCGTCTTACTTCTTAAAACATGTTCACCGAATTTGAGTTTACCACACAGTCCCTTAGTTTCATCAAATTTTGTTCTTACAAAGAAAGAATTTCCACTGACTCTCATGTGGCTTTACATTTGTTTGTTCAAAAAGAATCCTGCAGGTAAGTTTATAATGTACGAAATTTTACTAAAACTCTACTAGTATAGAAAAATACCAATCCCTTGGGCAACAATTGAATTTTCTGGACGTTTCAAATGAAGCCAGAAAGACCGCCTCCATCCAAGCACCAGCCTGGTTTGTTTACAAAAATTGCCGATTTTTTAAAGCATTTGCTCTTAACTCGGAGGCTTTCATCTATCATATATATTCAATGGAAGTGCTTCTGACAAACCAATTACCTACACATGCTTCTGGATTATTTAAGAGTCGTATGGCATGGCACAGGCAAAAAAATGATTCAATAAAGATGATGAGTAGGATGCTCATTTTGTCCAGCTGATTGACTTATAATAAGGCAATTGAGGTCTTTCAGAATCATCAAAAGACAGTTCCAATCAGGTGTATTCCCCATATTAGTTTGTTCTGTCCTTTTTAATTCGAAATATGGGCGACATTGGTGCAGTGGTAGAGCGTCGGGCTATTCTACCGAGGGTCCCGGGTTCGAAACCCTAATTAGGTGAGGTGAAAATTCCGGGACTAACCCACAAAACCTGCACGATTACTGGTTAAGTATCCAGGAAGCAGTCATCGAGAGTGGCTTTGAACAAGCTTTAAGCTTCCTTCACAATCGATTTAAAACGAATGTGGTGAACTGGTGAATGGTGAACTGGAAATAGCCTATGTAATAAGGACTAAATACTTATGTGACCAAGAAGCAATAAAGAAAAATTCGGAAAAAGGTCACAACTTTCATTAACTCTTTCCTTCTAATTTGGTTTCGGGCAGATCTAACTAGTAATTACAGACAATAACTAGAAAAAATATGAAAATCCGACTTGTTTTGTGGTCTTTGATAGAATCTTTATGAGCATTTTCTCAATTTTTAAAAAAAATTTCTAAGGTCATCTTCATGTACAATGTATCATCAACATGAACAAAACTTTTTTTTTTAAATCTGCCACTGAAACTGATTTATTCCTTCAATTATGTATTTCATATAAAAATGATACTACTATCTTTGATTAACCCAATGTCCCATATGGGGGATCTTTGAATTATTTAACTTCAAACGCAAGAGCAATTAATATTTAAGAAGCAACATTTTCCCTCTGATATAAGTTATAAACCATTGTAACAAATGGTGTTATTCTGCATTTTGCCGCTGTGGTTTTTAAAGTCATTTGTGAGAGTTGCAGTAACGTGTGGTATAATGGGTCAATGGGTTAGTATTCACACAGAAAAAAATATATAAAGCGCTGCCAAATGCTTAATCTTGAAACCCTCTTGAGACAGGACATCAAAATTGATTGAAATCTCGCCACCGAAAGGTGTCCGAACGCTTTATCTAGGAGACACAGATCATTTTGGTACTGTGTAGTACGTCGGAATCGATTTGTTTACTCGCAAGCCTCGTTTCAAAATGACCTTCAACTTAAAAATGTTACTATTTTTGGCAAACCGTGTTTGTGTGTATTATTCATACACGTTTGAACAGATACCCGACTTATAAATAAACGAACGACTTTTATCGACAAAATGGGGTCATACGCTTGGCTGCACATTTTTCTTTCCGTATATATCTTTTTTTTTATCGGACTCAGTTTGTTTACATACTTTACTTTAACACGGAGTAGACATCATTTTCTTTCAGATTTTCTGCGAGAGCTTGACTATCCTCGCTTCCCTTGAAAATAATCCAGTACTAAGATGTATGTGTTTGTGTTTAATCGACTGATTTGGCTTACGACCCATTTTAATAGGGTGTTATAGTTATATCGCGACGGTAGTAAAATTAGTGCTGTTCCCTTGCAATTCGTCCGGTAGCCCAGCTTATTTTCGACTGTACAACGTATATAAAACGTAGATAGACTCTCAAACCAATCGCCTATCAAATCATCGTTAACTGATTGCGTTATCCTGGGTAAGTTTGTACTGATAACAATGAACACGCTGGCCTAGTGCAAGGCTATAGTAAGTCCTTAACCCTTTACCAAACGATAACGATATTCAACCATTTTGTTGCAGACGACTCTAGAAAACTGTGGGAAAAGAGAAATTGCTCGCCTTTTCCCACAATGTTTTTTGCCATATCAGAAAATTATTTTTCAATTGGGTCACATTTTGAAATGTCGTCTGCAAACTCTTTCAATTTGGGACAGTCAATAATTTGGCGTTTGGTAAAGAGTTAAGCAAAGCGAATGACACATGTACTAATAGTTTTACGGATTTACTTCGAACGTTTTATTAGACAATTTTATAAAAAAAAAATATGATTCTGATAGAGCAACCATTATATGGCTGCCATTGTGAAAACACCTCGGATACAGTTACATAAGGGGCGTGTGACGTCTTGTCAATAACATACCTGTTTTAATCTGAATAATCCAGGGGTCTGATTCACAAAGATCTGTTACTTTATGCAGAGACATAGATAACGTGTTATCTATGTGCCTGCTTTATGCGTATGTTTACGACAAATTGTCCTAACCATTGATTCTTAGAGGTGACTTTGTTTTTGTGAATAAAAAGTAGACATGCCTTTAACCCTTTCCCAAACAACCGATTTTCGACTGTTCCGAATTGAAAGAGTTTGCAGACGACAATTCAAAATGTGATGGAATTGGGAAATAATCTTCTGATAGGACAGGAAACATTGTGGGAAAAGGAAAAATTGCTCGTCACGAGCAATTTCTCCTTTTCCCAAAATGTTTTCTAAAGTCTTCTGCAACAAAGTTGCCGAATGTCGTTATTGTTTGGGAAAGGGTTAATAATTTACCCTTTGCCATTCATTTACAATGTTTATGTCTACCAGGAAATCTAGCGTATGAACCTTTTTGAAGGAAGCCCCAGATAAAGATGGTGTTATTAAATCTTTATGAATATTAACAACTTGGATGAATCGAGTCATACCTGTCCAAGTCTTCTGCCCCCTCTATTGACATTGAAAATGAGAATTTTATAGATTTGTGCGAAATGGAATTAAACATAAACATAATACCTCGTTGAGAACAAAACCAGGGAAGCAATCACCTTAATTCCGTTTGAAAACAAACTACAAATTCCCATGGAAAATTCGGTGACATCCTTATATACATACGAGTAGTCGAGTACGAGTACGTCCCATATAGAGACCCAATATAACCAAATGTCGATAAGCTCATACACTCGAGTGAACAAAGATCGATAACTGCGAATTAGAAGGTTCATTACGAACTGTTGTAAAGATTGGACTAGCGATGTCTTAACCAGAGTAAAAATGACTTCGAGATAGTTGATTAATCGGAATTTAGAATTCAAAGTTACGTGCAAGCTGCTATCCAAATCCTTAAAGTGAGTCATCGATTGAATGTCCGACGTTTTTTAAGTTAAATGTTTACTGCAGATAAAAGTTATGACACAAATACAATGTAATCAATTCTATAAGGTTTCGCACCTGTTACGGAGTACTTCCGGGTCGTAGTACCCAAAAGTAGTCCCATTCAGAAATTTTGAGTTTCGACTTCTGGTGCATAGTTTTGCTGGTAGGAGATGAGCTGGTAGAACACTGATGTGTTTCCTGTATAGATTATAGTCCTGCAATGCTCCCAAAGTTTGTTTTGATTGCTTATTGCATGACTATTTGTTTGGGATGTATGAACACAAATGCCGGTACATTGGCTAGATTTGACAGCAAGTGCACTGATTTTTGGACGGTACTAATACACGTTGCTCCGTAGAAAATAAATGAGACAATTGAGGTGTCCATTTTATTACAGTTTCTGAGAATTAAATGGCCAAACTTGATGTTCCTGTATATAGCTAAGCGTAAAAAAACACTATTCTTCACCCAGCAGAGTCTTGAAAATGCCTGATTTAACATCGGAGTCAATGGGAATTCAAGATCTCAAAAGTATCAGGTGTATGACCATATAACGCTAGATCATTGATTCGCTTCTCAATCCCGTTGATACTCGTTTTTAAAGCATGTTATATATAAAAATGCTGTGCTGCAGATAACGTTTGCTGCGTCAACGGTTTATCTATTGAACTAGCGTTTCTGTCGTGCAAAGTCATCAATTGGTTGGACTCTGTGGTGCAAAGACCTTTGTCGATCTTTTCCGACAATCTAATCATGTAGGGCTTACAAGGTATGACACAATCTCCCACATAAGTTACCTGCTCCTTTCATCCACAAAGTCTCAATCAAACTTCACACAGTAATCTCCCTTTGCTACAACGATTACTGTCACTACAAGATTTCCATCCTGATTTGGACGAAATAACAAACATATGTTGTTGTTTTTTTCTCATTTTTTTGCCGGATATAGTAGTGAATTACGTCATAATGCCTTCTTGTGTTGAATTTTGACCAGATAAATTGAAAACCCGTTCGTTTCTCTACAAGTAAAGCACAAATGGATGCTTACTTTTGGTGTTAACGCAATCCGTTTTCGTTTCTAAGCAGATGGTCATGTGACATTACTGGTGTCAGTGATCAATTCCATAAGGGGAGGTCACTGTCAGGAGTTAGAGTCTCAATCTGAACTCATCGGGTTTATCCAATGAAATCACATCTGACATAATATCGGAGTCGTCATATTGCTTTTTGAAAGACTTTCGTTGTACTTTCGGAGGTGTTTTCACAATAGTTGCTTCTTAAAGTACACGTATTACCAAATCCTTTTCGGAGGTGTTTTCACAATAGCTGCTTCTTAAAGTATTACCAAATGCTTTTCGGGGGTGATTTCTATTGCCAACATTGCCAATGCTCATTAGTTTGTAGATGTTTGTTTCATATTTCATTGGTTTTAACATTGTGGCTATATATTTCAAGGGGTCTTATCGACAGGTCGATTTGAGGAGCGTTTGCTTTGTGTGTAGACAATTAAAGGTCTGGTGCCCTGTACAAAGACCGGCAAATGATGGTAGGAAGTAAGTGAGTTTTATTAAAGTGACATTGTGAAGGACAAAGCTATATCGATACCTTCAAACGGAATAAATCAAGTGTTGAATAACAAGACAGTCTGAATCATGTCAAGGAAACATGCATGTTGAAATGTATGAAGTAATTGTTTTCATCAATGGGACAACTTTTGATTCGGTAGGTATAACAATCAAAAGGCGGTTCAAGGTAAACGACCAGGGAAGTAGTGATTTTGGTTAAGAGATCCCTACAACATAACTTAAAAATAGTGAATATACCATCATTTAACACCGAGCAAACGAACACAGCTAGCAGTTGATAAAAAGAATACGTTCTGTCTGTTTTTTTTTAAATGGGTTTTACATCACATCAACATTATTTCAGTTATGTAGCGATGCCCGACTCTTAATGATGGAGGAAGACCCCATACTCAACTGCCCACAAGGGCTGGTCAAGGCGGGTAGAACCATCGGCATTCCGTAAGGCAGTCGGGAGACTGCCTCTCATGAAAATCCATATCCCTCTCAGGATTTGAACCCACGCGGAGAGGGGCCTTGTGATTTCAAGTTCTGTACTCTAACCACTAGGCCACGGAGGCCCCTCGTTCTGTCTGTAATCATTCGGATAAAAAAAGACAAAGATTAAGACAGACTTGTGTTTTCTTTTGTTTTATTAAGTATTAGAAATAAATCACCAGTGGTGAGCTTTGCATAGATATACACAATGTAAGGTGTCATATTATAACTAGTGCATAGATTTTGTTCGAAAAACGTATAGTGTGAAATATAAAAAAAACATGAGTTGTTACTCTAAACAACATTTTAAGAGGTCATTAGATAAAGCCTTTGATATATGAACAAGAGCAGAGGTCAGTCAACCAGGCCTAACTTTGGCTAACCAGGCGTAAGGTCGGTCATCAAGGCCTTAGGTCGATAAACCAGGCCTAAAGTCGGTCAAAAAGCCCAAAATCGATTATCCAGGTCTGAGGTCGGTCAACCAGGTCTAAGGTCCGTTAAGAACCCTAGGTTGGAAAACTTAACCAATAAAAATCTACAATAAGCAGATTGGTAAGATGTATACCATTGTATTGCCTTAAGTTAAAAGGTTTGAAATAGTTTTGAGTTATAGATACGTTAAGTCTCAACAGGACATAGTAGTCTTACGATAACTCGTATGTTCAGTGCCAGACACTATAGTAAGGCATTCACAAACATGAAGGACTTACTATAGTCTTGTACTGAACCTTCAAGCTGTCGTATCTACCGATAAGAAAGATATTAATGTACACATACACATTTGGATCCTGACTTGTTAACCATGTAAAAAGGTGCTTCCTTTGTTGGGTTATACGATTGAATTCCTGCATATGAAACATGATTCTTAAATCACATATTCACTTAGAATGAAGATAATACATATTTGATGTTTATACACAATATATTCTTATAACAAAAGAGAAAGGATGACATCATTTAAAATGAAAGACGTAGGTGAAAAGGAACAAAAAAATCTATAAAAAAAAATCAATCAAAATTACAACAAAAGAGAAGGAGAAGTCGGTTCGATGTATGAAAATAACAAAGTATGTACAAATTACTATGCATGACAAAAAGAATGGTTGAATGACTATAAAAAACGACACTCAAAATGTCATGCGTGCAAATTGGATTAACAAAACAAACAATCGGATCCAAAAAGAAATACTGTAGAAAATGTGAAAAACAATCAAAACATTGTGATTTAATATCTTCTAGATTGTCAAGATATTTCGCGTTTTACATGGATCCCCTCTGACATATTACTTTTATATGATACAGAATCGAACAACAACAAGCGAAAATACCGTAATGGCGCGTTGATCTATGTCAAATTAAGAAGAAACATCCATCTGGTTATTCGACGATTTTCTTTTATGAATAAATATGCAAATGCAAACTTTTCGAATGCGATCTCATATCGCCATTGATATAAATTATAAGTGGGCTGAAAGAAAAAGACCATCTTGTTTTTAAAATCAAACTCTCACACCATGATTGGTACACCGTTATGGCTGTACAAAGGTGATTTATCTACATATACGTGAATAATGCGTTTTGAAAGTAAATGTGAGCCTGTTATTGTTGTAAAATATCGCGACATGCTATTTGGACTAATGTCTACACCAGGAGAATTCGCGGTAAATGTAAAGTCAAGATATTGTAGATGGCTTTGAAAACTGTTTTTGTATCAGACATGTTTTTTATCACAAGTTTAAAAGTTTTCTAAGGATTCTTGAAACAATTGAAGATGTTATTGAGAACATAATTTGTCCTTTTCAACGTATGAGTACATGTACTTCATTTCTTGACAATATATTATGCACATAACAAATAAGATAGAAAGCAACCTTTCGTTTTTGTTTTAAAAAAGATACAGCTTTAACATATATTATGAGGTAGTGCTTTTGCAAAGTCAGCAAACCTATTGGTTATGGTGAGATTATGTTTTCATTTCAATGCAATGCAAACACAATCGACAATTCTATACTACATCCTTAAGAGGTCAATATTTTGAAAGCGCAATATATCGATGCAAAAAGGCAAATTGCTTCTGCTTTCAAACAATGTTTAAACAAATCCACACTTGGGATACGTCTTAGGAAGTAATGGATTGGTCGTGCTAATTAAAAAGAAACTATTTACAAAACAAACAGGTTAGACTAAAACATATTGCACGAATCAATCTATGCGAAAGACTTTTAAAGAATGTTAAGTTTTTTTCAGGGTGTCAAAACATGTAAACGAAAACATCAACAGGTGAATTGGTCGTTTCACCGTATGAGCTAAATGGATTAACTTAATAGGTCAAACAGCGGCTGGTAAGTAAGGGGGTTATTGCTATTTTTAACAATGTTTCAGTCACTGACCGTATACACAGTGTCTTTTCAATGACATGATTATACATCATGACTTTTAATACAATCAGAGCCACTGTATTCCACTTTTGACCAAGCTTGGCTATTGAGCTATTCACAAATCTTTGAGCACAAACTATCTTCATTCGACATACGAACATACACGAGTCAATAAATCTTGACATTTACTTGCAAATAGAGCAAGTCCTTTTTAAGCCACAAAAAGCTTATCGAAAATGAGAAATCTTGATCAGCGTTGTGAGCGTAACAAATTAGATTTCACGAAACAAACAAAAAACAAAAAAGGAAAAAACAATGACATGAAAATGTAGAACATATTGGCGAAATGGGAATGCGTCAGATATGTGCATTTTCATTTTCTCATAATAATTTGTTGAGGTAGTATGTAGGCGTATGCCAAAGACAGTTCGGAATTCAATGTAAACAACCAATGAAAGACTTCTTAACGAAGGGGTTCACTTTTTAAGTTACGAAATGTCATGACTCTTTCGATAGAGTAAACTATACACGGTATGCGTATAAAACATCGATCGTAACAGCTTTCTCATGTACACAGTGTGTAGAATTTTGGACGCATGATGTCTAGCAGGAATTGCATAGATGTCCGATTTTTTGCATAGAAATTGTTCGTGCTTGTCCGGGAAATGTGGTTATGAAGCCTTAACGTTAAACAAGGCTCGATTGCTTGGTCCTTTCATAAACGTTATGATTGCGGTTTCCCGCGCGTTTTATTTTTCTCCACGGACATGCACGAGTTACCCTTCATGGTTCTTCGCAAAGAAGCAACAAGCTATTTGATAATCCTAGTAGCATGATCCAGAGAAGTTTCCGGTAGATGTTCCGAATGACTTGTATTGGAAACTCCCTCTCGGTCAACACGCTTTGCTTCACTGCATTAATCATCTTAAAGGGAGATCACTCCCGAAAGTTAAAGACAATTTTCGTGACGTCATATGTGCCTATTCGTCCGTGATGCACGTGTCGCAGTCACTGTTTCGATCTGCGGCCGCTCTTCGCTTGCTGTTCTCTTGTTGGAATCGATCCTTGTACGACAGCCTGTCAGACTTCGGCTTCACAGAGCCATGCTCTCTGGTCTGAGCCTCGTTGGCGCCATTTCGCTGCAAAGACCTTGACCTCTGCGATCGATCCGTCTGGAAACCAGTTTTGATCGGCTGGTTCTTCGCCCTAAACCCATTTCCGGTCTGATCGCTTCTCTCGGAGCGGTCGGTGAGCGGGCCGTTCTGGTTTTTCGCTGCTTTATGTTCGCCGAACCGTCCGCGTTCCGTCAGAGGAGACCCGTGCGTGTTGTGCTTGGTGTGTTTTGGTGGACCCATGCTTCGATCCGACTGCCCCTTCTCGCCGACTTTTCCCGCCGTCGAGGACCCGTACTTTGTCTCCTTCCCGCTAAACGTTGATCCAGCGCTCTGGTAGTCGCTGTCGTAGTTTTGTACACTCCGATGTCCGTACGATGAGAGCTTGAATGGTAGACTGAAAGAATGATGTGATTGTTTAGGTAAATCTCGTTCATTTTACATCGATTCTGAAACATGTCCTTATGCCTTTTGTCATGATCCTGGATTTTTCTCCCTCAGTACGGTTTGAATAACCAGTGCCCATTGCGGATAAATGAAACGTCGCAAATGGACGTCGTTTCGCAAGGAATTAGTAACCAAGACCCTGATCTGGCTAAACAACGTATACGAGATGCAGGCAAATTTAAATGAATCTTTTCTTCGTATTGGAATTTTCGGGATAACCTCAAATAATATTTGAAATTATTGTTGAGAAAAGACTTACGACCCGGTGGTGTCATTCAAGATAGGAAGATGCTAGTATTATAATTGGTTCAAATTTGTGTTCCATTCCCTAATACAACGAATAACTTTTGGAGAAACATATCTAAGATCTACGCAAAAATAGGCACAACGATTTTGACATAACTCTTTTTCAAATCATTGTATTTCTTCCATTTGAATGTGATCCATTTATATGTGGAAAGCATTACTTCATAAATCATTAAAGCTTCCTTAAGAAGTTCGTTCAATAAGAAATGCATAAACCCATGTATAAAAGAAACTCCACAAAGACTCGTTTAAGCTCGAGAGAACCATGATTAACTTTCAAAGATTTCTCTTACGTGTACAGTTTTTGATCCATGTACGATTCATTAACGTCCGCCATAATATTCATGGCCTCCGACGGAGTGAGAAACCAGCGCAACTTCCGGCGGTCACGTGGTAACATATCTCGCAGGGTCAAGGACGCGGACGAGATTCTCGTCAGTCTCGCAGCGCCCTCTGCCTCGCTAAACAACTCTTCCGCTTCTGCAATCGCCTCCTAGTCATTATATGGAGGGATGGATTCATTTAAATTGAATAGAAAATTGAATGGAAAAGTAAATAGAAAATCGAATGGAAAATCGAGTGGAACAATTGAATAGAAAATTGAATGGAAAAAAAGATTGGAAAATTGAATAGAAAATTGAATAGGAAAAAAATGAATGGAAAATTGGATAGGAAAGTGAATAGAAAATTGAATGGAAAAAAATGAAAAGAAAATTGAATAGAAAATTGAAAAGAAAATTGAATAGAAAATATGATTGAAAAAAATAAATGAATATAAATTTGTATAGATACATGAATCGAATAGTGAATGGGAAAATTGAATAGAAAATTGAATAGAAAAAAAACTCAACATTTTTTTACTACAAACACAAAGAAAGGATATATAGTGTTGAAACTACAAGACAAAGCATACAGGCGGACGTCTGCTCGAAAATAACCAATGATCCAACATAGGAAAGAAGACAAAATCTCAGAAAACATGTTGTCAAAAAGAACAATTTGGTTTTCACTTGTTAGGCCATGCTAAAGGCCAGGCAATCATGTTATTAATTGTAAATGATACGCACTTTGTTTTCATTGAAGTTTTTTAGTAAAGGTAAAGGTAAAGGTTTTGTTTATCATAGTGTCACCCCTATTGAAAGGGCCTGCCAGTTTGGCTTATGAGACACTTTACATTGATTATACAAAGTACCTTCCAACTTCTATCGCTATGCCAGGCGCCATGCGGATTTAAGTCGGTAACCAATAACTTTAATTAGCTCGCGGCTTAAGGCTCATGTAGTTGTAACATAATGTGTCACTTACAGCATTGTTATCAAATACACGGACCATATAACTAACTAACGTTAGAACGACAGAAGCTAGGTCGTACGTTCGAGTAATCTTTTACCTCGTAGTCGGGTCCGGCATTGTCATCGTAACGTCGGCTCATTCGACTCTCACGGTCGTCAAAGATGTCTGCGTCGTCCAGCGTGTGGAGTTCGCTTTCCGTCTTGTTCGAAAAGTCTTTGTGCATCCAAGACGCCGATCTGATGTCAAACGTGTACTGTAAACATAACATAGTATTATTAAATCTAAATTTAAGAGGTGTTTGTTCACAAAAGACAGAATTTGAAAGTCATATCAAAATGTTGTTGAAATAATACAGTTTTTTGTATTGTTGTTTGATACACAATAAATGATAGCCATTGGAAGCGGTATTAATTCAGGAAGCGATACTTATCATAAAAGCAAGTTCTGCTTACCTAATTTGTTCTACTTTATTTACAAGGAAGATAGACAGATATTTAAAGCTTCGGAAAAGGTTAATTTATGACAAGAAAACCAACTTTACTTTACGTCTGATGAGTTTTGTCTACTTGTCAATAAGGATCCGTTTTTACCTGAGGTAGAAGTTTCCATCCGTATTTCGTTACCATGTCAACGGCAGCTATCACAAAATCGATCATGGCGTCGTCATAAAAGTAGGAAAGGTTGATCCGGGTAAAACCGGGTCTGGAATTGTTTGTAAATACGAATTAGGTTTCCACTTTTACTTTATTTGATTTACTTACTTTAGTTAATTCAGCTTCCTTCACAAAAGGCTAATTTCTGCATGTAACCAGCCGAGGTTACGTCCTTTTCGAAGGAAAAGAACGATCATCGCAACTCTAGACACATGTATTGTATTTTATAGTATGTGGTATGATGGGCCTGATGCCTTTATGTACAATAAAAGACTTGTTACTTGTAATTTGTATGTTTATATTACAAAATGTTCCCCTATCATTTTGGTGGAACACGTGAAATGTTGGCCTGTTTCTTCCGGCGCAGATATTGAACTCGTCCAAATGAAAGGTAATAGCAGAAAATTACTGTGATGTAATACGAATAATTAGTTTTTTTTCCATTTTGGATAGAAACCGTCATGGCAATAGGAGAAATTGCTTTTGATGAACGAAGTCGTCTTTTAAATCGATGGCTGCTAGAGCATTTTACTACAGGTATTTAGAATATGTACGTTGAGTTGAAAAATAGATGGAAAATTACTTCAGGTTGGCTTTTCTCCTTTATCTTATGGTGCTTGTATATATAAGAGAACGTTTGAAAATAAAGATAGAACGTCATTTGATATAAACACATTTTAGTGTTGTTGTTAAATATATAATTAGAAGTAGCTGTTGAGGGCATAACTAATTCAGGAAACGTCGATTTATCTAAAAATGCACAGTTTACATGCGGTGCATCTCAAAGACAAAGTCACACCTTTGGATTAAAAGAAATGTTAATTCACTGTATACACATGTTAAAGAATATTAAAACGATATTAGTTTGCTTCCAATGACTATTCTTTAGTGAGTGTCATTAAACAGCACAGCTGTTTTGCAGTTTTAAATAAATTGATTTTTAACTTCTAAATTCACTCACATCTATGAACAAACACCTTCAAACGTTATAGACGCTTTAAATATCGGAAAAAATAACATTCCACTTTTAAAAGTTCGTATATTTTTACTTACTTCATGATTTCCATCGGTATAGGCGGAGCATTCTTATCGTGTCTAAAACAGCAAAAAATGAAAAGAAGTAAATAAATGGTATCTCCCACACTAAAATACATGTCCTAGAAGTAAAAATATAGCTCCATCAAATCACACAGTACAAGCAATGATTTTTCATTTTACAATAAAGTTAATCTCGGTCGGGGTCCGGAACTATTCGGTTCAATGCGTACAGTTCCGGCCAGGGTCGAGGTATACCGAGAACAACCGAAGTAATCCGACGAAAGAATGAGATTCAAAATGGTGGATTACGGGTATTCTACCTTCAGACCAATTTCCTTTAAACAGCTTTCCAAGTCTCTCGGGCAGCTTCGAATCATGTAGCATCATAAACTGCAGCTTCTTTGAATTTGGACCAGCCATAAACTCTAATATTCGGGAATTCTTTTATAAATGATACTTACGGTGATGACTTTTCGTTCAAGAAAGACGAAACAAACTTCTTCGTTAAGGTTTCCGTCATTCCGAGCAAATCCTGAAAATAATTAGAAGCTGAATGGTTACGCATAAGGAATGAAACTCTGTAAGCGAGATAGCTCGCTCGTCCAGTTCTTCTTTTTGTGTGTAATGTACAGTGTCTGTGTATAATGATATTTTTGAATAGAACATGTTTAGCCTTTTGTACTCCTGTCTCTGTCAATGGCCTATAAGGTAAGTTGTGACATTACTGCAAACAAGCAAAATAGACTTTGCTGTGTGTACTCCACAAGTATTATATGGTTTTAATGGTTAACAAAATAATAGTTTTATAGAATAATGTCCATCACTTCCTAGAAAACTGAACTACTCAACGTGGACGCTCGTAGGAAATGAACAATTAGCCGGAACATTTAACATAAAATGTGTAACCCTGCACTTATATAGCTCATCGCGGTCTAGTCGTTAAGGTGTCCGCCCTGGAACGGGGAGGTCGAAGGTTCGAGCCACACGGTAGGCGTTTTTCGGGAGAATGTTTCTCGCGGAACTTGTTCCGAAATGGCCGGTTCGTGAGCCGCGAGCTAGTTGAATTTAATGGCTACCGACTTATATCCGCTTGTTGGGTGGCGTAGTCATAGACGTTGGGAGATACGTGGTATAATTAGTGAAAAGTGTCTCATAAGCCAAACTGGCTGGCCCTTTCAATAGGGGTGACACTTAAAGAAACTTTTCGTATATACGAAGTTTGTTTGTTTTTTAATTTGTCTTACATCGATTGTAGAGGAGGCTCAATGAAG
Source organism: Cerastoderma edule (assembly GCA_947846245.1). Taxonomy (NCBI): domain Eukaryota; kingdom Metazoa; phylum Mollusca; class Bivalvia; order Cardiida; family Cardiidae; genus Cerastoderma; species Cerastoderma edule. The sequence goes on from OX401411.1 coordinate 21,894,570, forward strand.
CCAATCGCGTCACTCTCGGTGACTGCTTCCTGGACAATTTATCAGTAATCGCGTCGGTTTGTGGGCTAATCCCGGCAATTGCTCGCCTAACGGAGATTCGAACCAACGACCCTCGGTACAGTAGTCCGACGTTATACCACTGCACCACTGTCGAGGCGTGTTATCCAGTTTACGGAAATAGTAATAACCATTTCATCTGCCTCTCTTTTTACCTCGGCGTAGGGTCCCGCGCATGCGCATCCACCTCTGGCCTGTATGCCGAAGAGGTCGCTGAGTAAGGTGGATATGAAGTTATGGTGGAGCAGTTTCCCGGTCTCCGAGTGTATCGTCAGGAAGGAGAAGATTGGTACCCGTTCTACTGCATGGTTCCCGAGCACGTGAATAGACGGGTTCTTCTCCCATACCCGGAACGCCCGCCTGTTAGGGAACCAGGTTCGTTTTAGAATACAATGCAATTCTGTGAACAAACTACTTTAAATGAAAAACATGATCTTAGTAATTTAGACATTTTTTCTTGTTTATGGCAATTTATGATGGTTTCCATGATAATCTTTTTCGTGTTGGTTACAACGAAAAAAGCTTATCCCATATTATTCTATTCGAAAAGCAGTCTTTGCACTTGCAAAGTATATCAGCATGATCTTTATAGAACTGATAAATTTGTTTACAGACATTAAAATAGTTTATGCTGAAAGATTGAATACGAATTTTGAGTTCAGTTTTAAGCAAAAGTGAAGACCATCTTTTCTAACTAACATGCGACATGCAAAAGTGTTTTCATCTCTGCAAATAATTCTTAGATTGCTGTTAAGCGTTTTGTGTATAAAAAACAACATAATATATACATTGAAAGCCCAGGATAAAAGCTTTTTTTGCTCCCTCTGCCAGTTTTAGACAGGATCTGTCACAATTGATTAAATTGCAGCCATAGTAGTTGTAAACTTTACAGTATTGCTCTGATCTAATTAGTAAGCCTTACCTACACAGGTCCTCTTCTCTCGCTTGAATTAGTTCTTCACCAACATCCTGTTGTATGGGAGAAATGAACACAAAATAAGGGAAAATCAACGTAAAAATATTATTCCATTTCTATAGTAACCGATCTGGTAGTATCTTTTCGAGCGAAAACGAAGAGACAGTCATTAGTTCCATATACTTGTTAGAACATTTCCTCTTTTGTACTTTTAACCCATTACCAAACAATAACGACATTCGACTAGTTTGTTTCAGACGACTCTGAAAACCATGGTGGGAAAAGAAGAAATTGCTCTTAACGAGCAATTTCTCCTTTTCCAACAATGTTTTCCGCGAAATTCCGCCCTATCAGAAAATTATTTTTCAATATAAGTTTATCGCATTTAGAAATGTCGTCTTAAATGAAATGTCGTCTTCAAACTCTTTAGATTTGGAACAGTCGAACATTTTGCGTTTTGGTAAAGGGTTAAAAAGCAAACGTAGCAGATGATTTGATCGTAACACAATGAATAGTCAGTAGAAATGATTAGTTTCTCCTTTTGCCACAACTTTTTCGTCCCGGTCTAAAATTGAAAAAAAGGCAAGTTTTTGAAACGTTTAAGTACCATCTGATGTTGATTTTAGTACGATTAGTCACGAAATTCGACATAAGGGTATGAGAAGACTTTGGCACAAGGTTTTTGTATATCATGAACAAAAATATTTTGTCTGTACTATAGGGTCACTTTACTTTTTATATATTTTATTGGCATAACACTTTACAAGAGAAACATGTACATTCAACCAGGCAGATGAATGGTTAAGCAAAACGGTTGGGACACAATGTTCTACCAACTTAGATTCTTTGCCGTTCGTATATTACTTTTATGCGACCGTTCATTATACATGTTCTACGTTATTTGATCTTTACCATTCACTATTATTATATACACCACATGTGTTCGTAACTCAAACGAGGGTTGTTTGGAGAGTTTGTAGAATCTTGATATAAAAAGTGTATAGGCGTTTCTAAGTAGTCCTAAATAGATTATCATAAATTTCAACATACATGCTACTAGTTCTGAAGAAATCATTGAGATATTCCAATAATTTTCTTTTTTTAACAAAACAAAAACGTACATATCACGTACCTGGAGCACGGTAATGTATTTCATGACGTCATTCAATTTCAAGAGTCTCTTAGTCTAACAATCGCTGCATTTTCTCAACATAACATTGTCACAAGCTATGTTGACACACGTCCTGTGTTTACTTTTCTATGTTTAATGTTTCGACATACCAGCCTAGACTCAACAATGACACAACACTATGAGTCTGTTTGGTAAGTTTAGCTGACGAACTAAGTTTCCTTTTACTTCGGATACCCATTTGATCATGGTCAGGGTTGTACGGTGGGTGTTCCAACACTCGAAACCTTATGAAACTAATTTCCATTTGTGCTGTAGAATTTCCCAAACTGACGACATAGGTTTGGTTTCCAAATTGAAGTGATGGGCCAGGTCTCATACGTTGTAATAATCCTGTCCAAGAAATTATACAAGAACAGCCTGTGGTGTGTAATTCGTTTGGAGAGATTTGCTTAATGCACCTCTGACAGCTAACTATACATGTTACCAAGAACAAAGAGCCAATTTACCTGTTTTAACTTGAATACCAGTCCGGCCCTTATGGATTCGATGATGGCGGGTGTCCCACCCTCCTCGCGTTCTTCTATGTTACTTACATAGCCATGCGTCTCTCGGGTTACCTGTTGTAATAAAAAGGAAACTTTGCATTCAACCCTTTACCAAACGCCAAATTTTCGATTGTCCCAAATTGAATGAGTTTTCAGACGACATTTCAAATTGTGATGAAATTGAAAATAATCTTCTGATAGGGCAGAAAACATTTTGGGAAAAGGAGAAATTGCTCGTTCAGAGCAATTTTTCCTTTTATCACAATGTTTTCCAGAGTCGTCTGGAACAGACTGGTCAAGTGTCGTTATTGTTTGGTAATGGGTTAAACCAGTAGTGTCAAAATCCGTTTTGTCCGTATCTCCGAAATTGTCTTAAATCAAAATCAGTTTTCTCCATCCCTTCAAACGTCAATGTATTGGTTAAAGAACAAAAGCCATGTTGGTGTCAGTTAACTTCGGTACTACACCCCCACCCAACTCATCAATACATTAAACAAAGCACAAACATCAACGACAGGGGAAGCCATTCTATCAATCCAACAAGAAAATTAACTCATAGGTTACCTCCCTTGTTTTGCGATTGAGTCATATATCGCCTACCACTGATAGTCAAAGAACACTTGTGTTGCAAGACTCTCCACGTTTGAATGAATTATTTGGAGACTCTCTGATAACTTTTATGCAATCGTGATTGAAAGATTTATTTGGAGACACTCTGATCATTTTAATGCAAGCATGTTCGAATCTTTCATGTGTAGACACTCTGATCATGTTAATACAAGAAGGTTTGAATGCTTTATTTGGACCGAATCTCTGATCATTTAAATGCAAACAATGATTCATCGGAAGGTTCTCTGATCACTTGAACAGTGTTTTAATAAACTCTTATGAACTCACCATTCTCACGGTGCCACCGCCTACTTTATCTGGAACTGGATTCTTGAATAGCCATTTCTTGGCAATTATGACACCTGTTTAAAAAGAAATTATAACTCAAGTCACTTGCAGTAAAACATGAAGGCAAATTCAATGCGAACCCATGCCGTGAAAGCCGACATGATTTTACAGAATTGCGAATGTTTAATTATACGCTAGAATGCATCTCTTTTGCTTAAGGAAGAATACCATAATCCGCCATTTTGAAACTCTTTCCGTCATCGGTTTTCTTCGAAAAGTTCCGGCCCCGACCGATGTATTCCGAGAACGACCGAAATAACCCGACGAAAGAATGAGTTTCAAAATGGCGGATTTTGAGCATTTTACATCTAGGCGACATTGTTTTATAAACGCATCCGCAATTTTTTAGACAAGTACTAGAGCTTCCTTTGTTTAGCGACGTAAATCTAATTAAAACCCTAAATTTCCGTTTTAGGATCAAGCGAACGTTGATATATGAACTTTCACGGGAAAATAACTGAATCAGTTTTGAATCAGTGGTCTTATGGTCAATGTAATGACTTTTTTACTGACCGGGCGTTCCTGGACCTCCAACGAACTTGTGTGGACTCAGGATGACCGCATCTTTGTATCTGTAAAATAGTAATTTATGCATTATCCCATAAGGCAACGCCATGACTTTCCCATGATTAGTTTTTCTTGTACGGAAACCATTGCCACCACATATCTTTTTTGTAATTCTTTGAAACCATATGTTTTGTATCTAATATAATATGTTTTGTTCATGATTATCAATAATGATACAAATAATTGAACAAATGTATAAATAATAACCTGAGTCATTGAACTTGATAGCTTCGTGAAATCACAACAAAATTGGCAATGACTGCATAAATCAGAATCTTGTGCAAGAACATCATTTATCCTGTCACAAGTGTCATTTTGGGACCGATAACTAGGTGCCGTATAACATTTGTGATATCCGGCACTAACTATATAATACATCCACGCGACAAATCATGACGTCATAAGAACGAAATGACGTCATGTTTACATCATTCTCTACATATTTTTTCCTTCTTTCTCGGGTTTTATTTGTATATGATTTGTTTGAAAGAATACATAAAGGTAACAGGATAAATAGAATAGATGGTTGGTGTCTTTGAATGGGAAAAGTTATCGGGCTCGGCATCGGAATATTATCCGTTTCGCCTTCGGCTCACCGGATAATATTCCTACGCCTTGCCCGATAACATTTCCGATTCACGACACCAACCATCTATTCTCTATATTCGTACTGATGTTATTATAAGGGAGCTGTCAATGTATCACATGACCCTTGGTACGGTTAACCCTTAGAATGCTGGGTAATTTTCTAAAAATAGATTTGTGTGTCATCTGCTTTCCAAAACCTTAATTATCTGCTTCATTTTGTTGAGGAAAGATACTCAGTAGTAAACAGGCTAAAAAGAGATCAATCATGCACATTTCGTATCCATCAATTTTTAAAACTTCCATTCGACTGGAAATAAGGTCAGCGGCTTTATCTATCGCCCATGAAAGGAGCATGGCAGGGCAACCGATATGACGTAGATGAGATGCAAACAAAAGGAAGTTCACGTATAACAAGCAATCTTGACAAACAGTACATAAAATGATACATACGTGCTTTTGTTTGGGTTCATATCAATCGTCATATACGGTCCTGCAATAAAAACAAAGATGACCATTTGAAAATGTGTTATCATATGTGTATGTCATTTCTGCCGTATTAAAGTTTCTGTGCGTCATAGGATTATTTGACAGGCACTTAACTGCCCACGTGACGTAACTAATCACCATATAGCTGTAGTAACATACAAAAGTCGAGGCCTTGGTTGTTTTCCGTCAATATCTTCATTTATAAACGATTTCGGCGATTTTTTTTAATGAATATTTGTAAGAAGCATAGCTGAATACCGTACGCAAATTCTACTTTTTACCTATAGATATTTAGTGTATGACGTCCAGGATCTTTAAGAATCCTTGGTCATATTGAAAGAACTATTTCACCGATTGAGATATTGATCTTCTTAAAATCTAATGTCTCCTAAGAATGAAAAGACATCTAGAATGTACTAAGTTACAGAAAACTCTCATCTGCATTAATAACCGTGTAATTAAGATATTGCACATGTATGGTGCAGACTTAGTAAATCGTTTGCACGGTTCATTTTATAAAATGATTTTGTAAACAGATCTTTTGTTTCCACCATGCAAAATAATTAAAGTGGGCAGGTGTCTTAGACTTAAATCATGTAATATGTCAACATTCTTACCACGTGACGCTAGCATGAAGTGTGAAGTGTGATAGGGTACGGAGTTTGCAATAGTGAAGTAACAAGGATTAATTCTGAATCTTGTCATGGAAGGTACTGTACAACAACAACAACAACAACAACAATTACAATAACAACATACCTCCGGCGGCGTAGTCAAATACGACGTATGCCCCGTACTTGTGGGATATAGACGACACGGCCTCAGTGTCCGTTATGATGCCAGTCACGTTACTCGCTGCCGATAGACACACTAAAATATGGCGCCGTTTTTCTTTCCAAAACTGAAAGAGATTCGAAAATGCATGAGCTTGATTTAAACATTCAACAATGTATGGCAAAACATTCAACAATGAAAGGGAACATTTTCAACAATGTAAGGCAAAACATTCGACAATGTAAGGCGAAACCTTCAACAATGTAAGGCAAAACCTTCAACAATGTATTGCAAAACATTCAACAATGTAAGGGAACATGTCCAACAATGTAAGGCAAAACATTCGACAATGTAAGGCGAAACCTTCAACAATGTAAGGCAAAACATTCAACATTGTATGGCAAAACATTCAACATTGTAAGTTGCTTTTGCATGGTATCATATAAATCTGTCTTTCGCGCGGAAAAACTGAGAGGATTGTTTTATTAGAGAATCAAATTATTCAAAGAATATAATGGTTCAGATGGCTATCAATCGTTCCGTTAAGATAATCGAATTATCAATAATATAGTAACAACAACCAACAAAACCGATGGTGAACATATATTTTTCTTTTGAGAGTCCGGTCTGTTTACCGAAACAGAACGAAACGGAAAAGTAAACGTTTTAAAATTAAACGATATCATGAACGTGTTCTTAACCCATAAAGTGCTGGAACCGACTTTATGCTTATGCAAAAAGGTAAGATTCCGGCAAGCCGCCAAGTCTTGGTGGCTGGCCTGTTTTCTAACCTGTTTGCTACTCTGGGTATAATTCCTCATCATAATGAAGTAGATATTTAAGGTTTTGAAAAGCAGATGACACAAAAAACTATTTTTTGGAAATTACCGAGCATTCTAAGGGTTAATCATGTTGTACTTACTTTGAGTTCATCATGAAGATGTTGCAAGTCGACAAGTCCTGTTTCTGGATCTTCGCGTAGCCGAATACACTGAAAGAGAAATGACCGAGATAAATACATTACCGAAAAACAAGATTGTTTATTAAAAGTTCCAAATAAGTTGTCCTTGTGAATAATGGTGAGTTTCGATTGGCTGATTTTCTTTAGTTCATTGGTCCAATGAGCAGAATCATTGAGTCAGAACTTCTTTTGTTGTTTTAAGTGATTCCACAATTATGACCAATTGTACAGTAGGGAATGACTAATTAGGTATGTCATAAAAAAGATAAACTTGAGGGTTGCTATAAAGATGACAATGAGGAATCAAGTTTCTTAGTATTGAGGTATGACCATAACATTATCACAACATTATAATAAAATGCTATGCATTCCATGACTCCTCTTTTTGGGTTATCAATCGGCACAACGTAATCATGATTGATTGTTTGGCGGAAACAATTAACAATTTGCTTCCTTTTTATGATAATCTTTCAACATATATATTCTTTATTTAAGTATCATCTATATACATATACATTTCTATTCATATAAAAGCATAAACATAGTCTAAACACATTAAATTATATGCATATGGTCATTTTGAATCACAAGACACTATCACGATTATTAACAGTAAAACATACATTACACATTAATGAGAATTAATGACATATGATACCGGAGGCAATGCATGTTGTTGTCCCGTGCTTGCAATCATTTTCATTGGATGAACGGATTTGTAGATTCATGAGCACATTTGGCATCAAGTCAATTATTTTATGCATTAATCTCTACATGGTCTACAATTGCCAATGACCTAACCATTCGCTCTGTCTATGAAAAGCTATTTTAAAGCAACCAAAGTAGATAACACAACGACCATTGTTAAAGTTTAATATGCGGTAACTGTTTTTATAAGAAATTTCTTGTTTAGCATTATTATCCAATACACCTAAATTCATTATTTGTAATAACAAGAACATTTATTTGAAACTTCATACGTATTAACCCTTATAAAGCTGGAACCGACTTCATGCTTATACAATCAGGTTAGATCCAGACCAGCCGCCAAGTAAATTGGTGGCTGGCCTGTGATCTAACCTGCTTGTTCCTCTGAGTATCTTTCCTCATCACAATTGGGCAGATATCTAAGGTTCTGGAAAGTAGACGACCCAAAAATCTATTTTTGGAAAATTACCCAGCATCCTAAGTGTAAATATACGTTTCGGGAGATGTTATTGGTTTCATCAATCGAGGATTAAGATTGTCAAGCATTTACAAGACCACTGATTCGCCATACCTTTGTCCCATATTCTCTCCAGGGTAGTATGTTTGAATGATGTTCGTATGGTCCGATTATCACCACCTGAAATTAAGAAAACACAAATACATGAATTAATTTCAACATTCACCGACCGACGGTCACACAGCCAATCGAGGGAAACATTGTACAAACAGCCTACTCTCGTTATCTCGAAGTCGCCAGGAACAAGAAACAATATCGAGATAACGAGAGCTAGAGATATCCGGTTAGGCGTTACCAAAAAAAATGAGACGGACATTTACATAATAAGTTACATTTATTTAAATGTCATTGATTTAATAACATTATACACGACTGTTGATCAATGAAGTAAAATCCGAAATCATCAAATCTATATTTCTATCTACATTGTGTTTTCTCAGGAGTTTGCTCGTAATCATGTCATGTAAAAGACCAACACACTACCAGAGACGTAACACAAAATACGCAAATAACTTACCGTTTCCTTGGCAACATTGGGTTGAGTTATCTTTAAAGCCCATGCAAGTTTATGCATACCGGAAGTTGCTCCACTTCCGGTGAAGATTACAACGTCGTCTTTACTGGCATTGACACAACTCTTGATTATATTTCTGTAATAGTATATTCATGAATGCTGTAAGACCCAATTTAATAAACTTATTTAAGATAAGTTATTTTGTGCTCGAATTATAGTTGTCTTCGATTCAATCATGTTTGTCAACAATATGTTTGTTTACATATTTTCTTCAACAAATTCTGATCGTCAGTTCAAACATTTGTGTATCACGTGACCAGGTCAGAGGTGAAGAATCAATCTGAATTATCAAACATGCTAATCTGGGTTATTTTACGATGGCTTTCACTTTTAAAATGAACTGATGGTGTGTTTTAATGTGATAAATATTTGAATCTAACCAAAAGACTCCCAAATAATATAGTTTGACATAGCATAAGTCTCCTTTCATGAGCCTTTAACAAAATATAGAAACAACAGTTAGAATAATGTGCATCTCTTATGATATAGAACCAAACCTCTTAAGGACCAACTCCCACAGCGATATTACTTAACCCTTAGAATGCTGGGTAATATTCTAAAAACAGATTTCTGTATCGTCTGCTTTCCAAAACCTTAAACATCTGCTTAATTTTGATAAAGAAAGATACCCAGAGTAGCAGTAGCAAATAGGTTAGATCACAGGCAAGCCGCCAATTTACTTGGCGGCTGGCCTGGATCCAACCTGTTTCCATAAGCATGAAGTCGGTTCCAGCACTATGAGGGTTATGTATTATTAAAAACTGCGTTACAATCAAATAAAGGTATGAGCCGTTTTCACTACAGTATTTCAAGTCTTCAAGGCAATCGTCCAATCAAAGATGGGCTATGTGAATGAACTACGGTCCAACTTGTGTTAAGCAACCATCCTTTGAAGCAGCCAATCTGCCTCAAACAACCACTACAGAAAGTCCCATTGTTAGATTTATAGTGCACGTTAAGGTGTGTTAAGCAGCCAACCTGTCTTAAATAGCCAATTTTCTCAGTTTCCATAGGCTGGCTTCTTAACACAAGTTTGACTGTATTACCTTGATTCTTCGCGGTATTTTCCCGTCTGTCTTGCATTGTGCCCTGTGGTGGAGTGTGTGTTCGCGTAGGTTGGGAATACGCGCTTTTTGATGAAGTTTTCTATGAAAGACAGCGACCTGAAAATGTTAAGATGCAGTTTCCGTTGTATGTAATTAATCTCTAGCTTACAATGCAATGGACATTAATAATATTTCATTACATTTATTTCTACATGAGTTACAAAGCATATATGCAACAAACAGACAAACATACATTCAAGGAAGACACGAAATGGTAAAACATTAATGCAATTGGATTGGGCCAGAAGTTATAACAACATTAGCGATATGCCCTCTCCTATTTTGTAACTTATCTTATATTGCTACTTTTTTTTATTTGAAATGTGCTCGTTAAATAATGCTTTGAATGAGGTTAAAGCTGTAATTTCATCTAATATGATTTAACATATTAAATTATTTCTCAACTCACGGAAATACCCGAGTAGTTCCGATTGATAGATATATGCACTTTGGGTTGAAAGTGTTTATTACTTACCTTCCAGATGCTGTGAAGTCGCAATACACAACTGAAAAGAAAAAATGGCGATAATATAAGCTACGGAGCTTGGCAAACATCGCTAAGTTATAGCACTATAGAAATGCATGCTTGAGTATTTATATCAAAGAGTTGTGTACTCTGCAGCATTTTGATATCCTTTTCTAGCAAGCTTTATAAGCCGATTTGAGGGGTAATAAAAGATAAAGGTGTTTATTAGAAGTAGTGGTATACCTATTTCTCACCACCATGGCACTCTGGTCGAAATTACGACTCCATACTGCAGTCATGCAAACGGTTGGCGTTAGTTACAATAACGCAAGTACAACAGTTTGAAATAAAAAGGAAATCATACGGAACATGGGACTTGTCGCTAACGGTAAATTTTCAATAAGTTTGAATAAGTGTTTAACAATAGGATACAATATTAACTATGTCTTCACACGTATTCGACATAACAGGCAATTTGTGACGTAACGACACAGCAGCTTTAACGTTTTGTCGATTTGTGGGATCGGTTTTCGGCAAATGCTATAATAGCAGCCTTTTGGAACCTCTTAATTACCGATTTACGCAGTGTGCCGTCTGATGTTGTTTTTATCTCGAAATCGGGGACCCCATGCATACCCCTGAGAAGCAAGAATCTCCTTGCGACCTTTCATTAATCCACATTTGGCGCGAGTAGTGTTCAAGTGTTGTGTATCCAGGTTGCAGAGTTGTAAGAACCTGTTTTACAATCGATGTAAAATAAATAAGTTTTAACTAAACTGAAAATGCGGAACCAGATGTGGGTTCGAGATTGATTTGTGCCATCAAAAGGTCATTAAGGTCGTCTTCAATCACACGAAAGAAACTGCTTTGATATTGCAGGTTTCAGTCACATCTCGATTCAAACTCACCATTTCTGTTTCCGTATGGCGTGTTAATAACGAGATCCCGACCAATAACATTGTCCTGGATTTTTCTAAGGATAGGATGGTCCTCGTATTCAACTTGGCCAACCACCGACTTGTCCTGAAAATAAGGATATTACGAAATTTGAAAAAAACAAGATTAAAACACAATATAAGTTTAAGCTAAATATCTAGACAGCGTTTCGTTTAATTAGATGGTGAACCTTCCAACCTACCATTGTTTCCTATTTCCTATATTTTCTAATGGAACAGAATAAATTAAATCATGTCAATGATGTGTTTGAATTTTGTAACCTGTTTTCATAAGCATGAGGTCGGTTCAAGCACTATAAGGTTTAAGTACGTGTTTTGTACCAGTTTATCGATCGCAATCAGTAAACTTTTTACTAAGTGGATTCCACTTTCCAACATCCATATACTTCGCATGTGTTTCCCCTTAGTCACAGAGATACAGTTCATCATGTACCCATCGCGATAAGGTGCGAAATTTCGTCAGAAAAATTACTTGGTCGAACCGGAGAAAGTTGATGAGTCTCCCTTCACCCTTAACCAAACGCCAAATTCTCAACTGTCCCAAATTGAAAGAGTTTGCTCACGACATTTCAAAATATGATGAAACCGAAAATTAATCTTCTGATAGGGCATAAATCATTGTGGGAAAAGGAGAAATTACTGCTTAAGAGCAATTTTACCTTCTCACACAATGTTTTTTCAGAGTCATCTGCAGCGTCTGCAAAAAACTGGTCAAATGTCGTTGTTGTTTGGCAATGGTTTAATGAATAGGTGTAAGAACTAAGATGGTAAAAATAGCATTTCACCCTGATTTTTTAAATAAGGTGACGCGCAACAATTTTTTTGAAGTATACGGTATTATTCCAGTTTATCATTTATTCATTTTACAAGGGCTTGGCACAAAAGAAAAAGAATAACGTTGAGACAAATAAATAGGCATTCCGTTGGTGAAGTAGTTACCGTCTGGGACTTATACATTTGATTTTTAGGTTAACCTAAAAATATTCAATATACGTGCTCAATGACCTTTTAGGTATTTTATATTAACATTTCTATTGTAATGATAAATGTAAACTTTGATTCTAACTTCATCTGTATATATATACTAATGTTATCTAGTCTTAGAAAGTGACTAATAGGCCCATGTGCCGGTTGTAATGAACATTGTTTTGATAGTTATTTTGCTAAATTTTTACACTAGTCACTATTATAAGCGTTTAAATAATAAACGTATTCATGAAGATATGTCCCAGGTAGCCGTTAATGATTAAATATGGATAAAAATGACCTTAAACCCATTTTTTCAACGACAAACACGTTTCAGAATAACGCTCGACGATTGGTCATGTAGGTATCACGTGACATACAAAAAGGCTGAGCCGATCAAGAAAAGGACCCCAGCACACCCCCCCCCCCCCCCCCCCCCCCCCCCCCCCCCCACTCCGGGTAATCAACCAAGGCCCGATCGTATCAGATCAACTCGACCTCTCGTTACGAAAAGCGTGGAACGTAATTCCTGCCTCTTGCGTGTTTAGGTGTAATACCATTAGGGGAGGTCATTAGGAACCAATCGTATCTACTCGTATCTACTCGGCAATCTTCGGCACAATCCGCTGGATATACCTCGGAGGTAGCTCATGAATACACCAGAAATCTTGGGAAATTCGGCTTTTTCGCCGAAAAAAACGCTTCATTACTACATACTTACTACATACACACAGGGAATAACTATGTATGTTAATACACACACATTGGTTAAATATCATATTTGAATTCTGTTTTCCTTTAGTAATTTCATTAAAGATTATCAACGCATCTGTGTTTCATATTTTCTCGATCGTATCTACTCGGCAATCCCAGGCTATGCCCTTCGTCGCCGTCATGTTGCCGGACTACTTTCAAAATGGCTCCCCATTAATTCCGTGGTTGGCGATATATGCAATGACGCGAGTACGGCAGTTTGAAATAAAAAGGAGAATATACGGCAAATATGACTTGTCGTTGAATAAGTATCAAACTCTAGGAGACATATTAGTTAAAAGCATACGAGCGATCAGAAAAACTGCAAAACTGGTTAAAATGAGCTATAAATTGTGATAGAATATCATGAAACATAGCGAAAACCCACAGGAGCATGAAAATATAACATTTGCACTATTAATTATCAATTTCTAAAAGTGCTATTTTCATAAATGTGGTGCCCACCAATCTAACTGCATTGTTTACATTCAAGTAGCATCTAAAGCATCAAGGGCATCTCTGACTTATAAGTGGCGATCACCTGGTTAAAAAAAAAAGTGAAACAGATGCAAATACTGTCATTTTTCCCATATGAACAGCATGAACATTCAAAATGAAGAATTTCTTAGGTTCTATTGGTTCCCAAGGTTTCTCGACTGACCATGAGTTATCACTAATGGTAAACAAACCTTATCATATTCACTCTTTTAAAAGCATCATGTGAATGTGTTACCGTCTCAATTTCTCTGTAAAGTGAATTTAAAGTATATTCAAGTTTATTTTCAATTATTCTAGAACTTTCACAATTTAAATGTAACTGAGCGCAGGTATGTCTTTAACCTTTGTTTTCACACATTTAGTTCGAAACTAATGCCTTTTATGAAGATATTGACAATGCAGCTTGGAATTTATTTTTTGTATTCAATGTATTTAATGTAATCGCAGTCTCTCGGAACCTAATAAATCGATTAACGGCAGTCGTTCGTATTATGTTACTTTTATTTTTAAATCGTGATTGGTTGTGTTAACCTAGCAACGTGTGAGTAAGGAGGTACGGTTAGTCACGCGTAATTTACGTCATTTCAACCCGTTTCGTGCCATTTTTTTTATCGCAAACATAAATTATTCAGTACCCTAACATAGATGATTGCTTACATCTTTAGGTTTACTTGTTTGTGTTTGTTTGAAAAGTTGTTTGACGACGTTACAACTCTTTTCATCGCATGTAAAGAATTTGTACAAATTATGTCATCCAGAATACTCTTTATCATACAAACAGGTTAATCTACCTATCCAAACCCGGTTATTTGGTAAATTGTTACTATTGACTATTTCGATGTTAGTGTCATTCGAACAAGATAGTGAATGGCATTGCTTGTGACACATGCAAAGGTATCAAAAGTATTTTCAACCGTTGATGTGTCGTAATTATTCGGTATAAGAGGGGGGGGGGTAAGCGTCTGCTTGATTTAATAATCCGGGTGACTGAGCCCATCAATCGGAGCTACTCGGGTATACATGACTATTTAGATTAAAAATTTAAGAACTACATTTGGAAACGAAAGTGCAATGGTGTGAGTCTCGCGAGAAACAATATTGCCGCATCCCTGTTATGTCAGGGGCGTTTCATTGGATAAACTCGATGTTTTCAGATTGTTAGCCCATTTCATTTAAATCCAATAAATCGGAACAACTCGGTGTTTCCATGATTTGAGAAATACACCTCGGATATAAGTGTAGGATTTCAATTATTCGAGTAAATCGGCCCCGGCCATTAACACATTTCCACAGGGTCCACATTAAGTAGTCCAATGTATATGGAAGTGTAAGACATCCTTATAAATCATTTTTTGTTACTCATCAGAAATGGCGAAATGTTAAGTTGTGACACATAAAGTTGTGTCATTAATCAAATTAAACGACTTTTTAGATTACACCTTTAAGATCGCGGAACTATTCGAGTAGTTACGATCTCAGCGCTATCTGACCCTTCATGACGTAAGATTATCTATCTTTCTAATCGCGACATTAACACGGTTCTCTTGAATATTTGTAATCTCTGCAAGCGATCTCCTTTCGAACGACGATTGAATGAATAACTTATAGGCGGAAAGAGCTATTTTAGGCGCGAAGAAGCATCGATACACGCTCCCACTCATCTTAACCCTTTACCAAACGCCAAATTTTCGACTGTTCCAAGTTGAAAGAGTTTGCAGACGACATTTCAAAATGTGTTGAAATCGAAAAATAGTCGTCTGATTGGACGGAAACCATTGTGGGAAAAGGAGAAATTGCTCTTTACGAGCAACTTCTCCTTTTTTCCTACAATGTTTTCCAGAGTCTACTGCAACAAAATGGTTAAATGTCGTTATTGTTTGGTAATGAGTTAATATCGCATTGATTCATGTA